>PVLA01004368.1:74171-178993 GCA_004027455.1 Hydrochoerus hydrochaeris | reverse complement strand
GAGAGCCCGAGGCAGCCAGGCGAACCAGCCGCTCCAGCTGCAGGAAGCCGCGGGGCCCGGCCAGCCAGGCCAGCAAGCTGCTGGGCAGCGGGGCTGAAACCCACACCCTCCTCCTGAGGGCGTAAACAAACGCGCTGCAGAGCAGCAGCGGCTGGGCAGGTCCTCCTGTCCCTCAGGAGAGGGGCTCCGCCTGGCCCCAGCTTTCCTCTCCTCTCTACTTTCACACCCTCTCATGGTCCTTCCCCCAGGAACCTCAAGAGCTGCTTGTGTCTGAGCAGTACGGAAATCAGCGAGGACCCCCAGGTGACAGCGCAGGGCCCCGTTTGTGAAGCAGAGCTGGCTGCCTGCTGTGGGGGGCAGGAGCAGCTCCCCACTCACCCCCACTTTGGGGTGTAGCCCAGGGACGTCAGGAGGTCGTTCCGGAAGACGCAGCGAATGGGGCTCAGAATGGTAGGGTGGTGGATGACACCGTCCGGGGACCAGTCATTCCTCAGTACCGTCTTCACCACCGTGCTGGTCTTGTTCTGGGCACAGAGGGGTCGCAAGTGAGCCGCGGGCGAAGGCTGAGGATCGGGGTCTTTGTGCAAGCTCGGCCTCCCACATGCAAAGCCCCTGCCGCCCTTGCCTGGCTTTGGCTTTTGCCACTGGCCTCCCGCTGTTGACCGGAAGGAGGCAGAGACAGACAACCAAGCGTCCCACCTCCACCCAGCAAACGACTCTGCTGGGCAATCGGCTTTGAACAGATGGCCCCGAGGGTCCCGGGTTGGGACCCAGCCAGTACCACCTTTCCTTTCCTCTGTGCTGCCCCAGACTCTCCCGGCTCCCGTCAGAGCTGGGTCTGCCGGCTCAGGGAGCGGGGAGGAGAGCTCGGGCGCCAGGCCTCTCTCTGCTGCAGCCTCCACGCCGTCCTCCTGGGGGCTCGGGCTCGGCTTGTGGGAGCAGCCAGTGCACAGAGCAGGGAGCACCTGAGCTCGGGGGGGGGGGGTGCTGCCTTTTGGCCCTTTTTTGGTTTTCAGTGCTGTGGTTTGAACCCAGTGCTTTCACTCCGAGCTACACCCTCGGCCTCTGTTTATTTTTACTTTGAGGCAGGGTCTTGCTAAGTCATTGGGTTGCCCAAGCGGGGCTCAAACTCGGGATGTTCCTGCCTCAGCCTCCCACCATGCTGGAATGACAGGCGTGTGTCCCCATGCCCTGCTTTGAGCACCGTAAGCTATATTCTACAAACCCCAGGCTGTGGCAGCTCTGGCCTGAGGACCCAGCAGCAGCCGGCTCAGCAGTGCCTCGACTCTGGTCTCTACCTTAGGTGGCTCCTGTGCCCAGGCTCGTGGTGGGGACCAGAGGTCACTGTGCCCGCAGAACGGCCAGCCTGCCTGAGGCCTTGGGCAAATTCACTCATTAATTCATACTGCACATGTGCTCCCTTGCACATGTTTTCACATTCACACTCACAAGTACACACACGTACACTCATCGCATACAGCATGTCACACAGGCAGGTACTGAGCCATGTTCACACACGTGTGCACATTCACGCATATACGTGCACTTACAGGCAGACACACCGTAGACACAGATCTGCAAGTTCACACAACTCCCCCCTGTAGTCACACACACACAGGCACTGCACACTTGCGGGTGTGCCCACACATGCTCCCATGAGCACACACCTTTGGCCCCGTACCCACGTGCCTCGCTGGGTCAGCCCCTGGAGGCTGCCCTGAGGCCGGGCACACGTGGAGACTGAGAGAGCTGAAACAGACCTCTCTTCCCAGCTGAGCGGGGCTGCGCACACCCCTCATCCCAGCATTTGGGAGGCAGAGGCAGGAGGATTGCTGAGAGCTCCAGGCCAGCCTGGGCTTCATAGTGAGACGCTGTCTCAAGACACCTTCTTAAGTTGATTATTTTGCTGCAGGGACAGAAAGCTAACACATATCACACTCGCGTGTGTCATACACGTACCTAGACCTGCACCACACATTCACATACACACACTCATGTAAGCGCACAGGCGGGTGCAGACGGGGACCTCACACCCGCTTCCACGCATGCTCATGCACTGCGCCATGACATTCCTGCCTGGGTCCTGGGATTCCTCCTCTTCCCATCCGTTTTCCCGTTCTGCCCTTGCAACCTGACTCCGGCCACCCCAGGGCCTTTGCCCCAAGCCCTGCAGGGTGGGGCCGGCAGTTCCCTCCTGACTCAGGCTGCACCCTGAGAACTAGGGGCAGCCAGTGTCCTTGGCTGGGCACCTGCTTGGTGTCTGAGGCTTGGTGAGCAGGTCCCACCGGGGTCCCCCACAGCTCAGGACCACCACTCCCAGGGGCGTGCCCCGTTCCCCGCCTTACGCTCTGCACGACGGTCCCGCACTCGGCCCAGCCGACTGCCAGCAGCACGTGGGAGCTGTTGCTGACGCTGGCTTTGCAGGCCCGCTGCCCCAGGTACAGGGAGGCCGCGGGGATGAGCTCCTGCTGCAGGAAGCGCTTCTGGATGGCGATGCCCACCCGCTCGACCTCACACAGCACCCTGACCGCGTTCGCCAGGCTCAGCCGCGGCAGTGCATGCTGGGACTCCGGGCTGGTGCCCGGCAGGAGGGTGGCTGAGGTCCCTGCCCGGGCTGGGCGCTGCTCGGGGCCAGGGGTCGGAGTGGAGCTGTCAGGAGAGCCGCCTGAGGGTAGAGGAGGCAGAGGTGGGCGGCTCTGGGGGACCCTCGCTGTGTCCTGCAGCAGCCAAGGCCCGCTGAACCGAGGCCCCACGCCCTGCCCTGGGCCAGGTCACCTCTCTCGGGGCTCATCCTTAAAATGGGTCCCCAGCGGGGCCTTCTGCCACACCCCTACCCTAGAAGGACCCGGGTTCCCCACCTCTGTCCTACCGCTGGGAGGCTCCTGCACCACAGCTGACCCCCAGCAGCGCCCCCCCCCCAGGAGCCGATTCTGCTCTCTCACCCCTCCCAGAGTCAGCCAGCCACCCTGGCCATCTCCTCACCAAAGCCCCCGCCACACCTGCCCACCTGCCCCCTGAAGACCAGCTCCAGGCCGGGCGTAGGGGTGCGCGCCTGTCATCCCAGCACTTGGGAGGCTGAGGCAGGAGGATCGCCTAGAGTTCAAGACCAGCCTGCGCTACAGAATGAGACCCTGTCTCAACAACGACAACCAGCTCCAAGACACCCCTGCAGGATTAGGGGACTTACCTACACAGGCTCTTCCAGAATATTCCACACGGGAGTCAGGGGGTCCCCCCTCGCAGCTACAGGTGAAAGAGCCCAGGGTGTTGCGGCAGGAAGTGCCCGGCACGCAGTCGTCCTCTCCCCTTTCACACTCATCGTAATCTGTGAGGCATTGGGGAGACGGCAGAGGAGGTGAGCAGGGCTGCAGGGGCAGGACCTCCTGGGAGGCCGGGCCGAGCCCACAGAGGGGCTGCCATGAGCTGTGCGGTGCTCTGCGGGGTCTGCGGGGAGCTGGCCGGGGGCAGGCTTCATGCCCAGTACCAGTCAATCATCAGCCGTCCACCACTCAGAGTCCACTGAACCAAGCCCATTCCGCTTCCCCCCTCAACCCGGCTTGGGAGTCTCCCCCATCTCAATGCACCCCATTTCCCAGAATTGACAACCACCGTGCTGTGGCCTTCGCCCTATTCATTTCCCACCCCAGGACTCGGTGTCTCCAGTTGTTCTGCTTTGAAAGCAACACAGATGAGTCTCTCTGCACCAACTGTACCCAAACGGAGGCCGCTCTCCTCGGGTGAAGCCCTGGACCTTGTCTCCCCACGCCCACGCGGGTGAGCACTGGGACACTTTGAATCTACTGCTGGGCCGATGCCCAGGGAGGGTGAACAAACTCTGCTTCCACCTGCAGACCCCAGCGCCTGGCCACCCCGCCCAGGCCGGGAGGGCCATTTCACCTGAAGGACTTTTCTTTCTGAAAGAACGACTTATTTTAAGGGGGTACCTTTGCTGGTCACGTCTTTGTGGGAATGCTTTTCTCTTCTCTGTGTTATTGATCTGGATCTTTTGTGCTGCTGTTATCAGATCCTTAGTATTTATCATCTATTTGCATGATTATTGCACAAATTTAGGATATCGACTCATCAGTTTATTGAAAGTAGTAGTTTTTTGCTTTTATAAGGGTGACTTTATCTTGCTTGACATAGCAAGCTTAGGGGTTTCCCGGAGCCAGGTCTTGAGCTCATCTCGTAGCCCTGCCTGGCTCAACTCACGACAACCCTGCCTCAGCTTCCCCAGCACCAGGCTTACAGGCCTGTGCCACCACACCCAGCCAAAATTTGTATTTTAGGGTAGTCAAGTATTTTAGCCTTTTCCTTTGAAAATCTGTCCTTAGGAGATTGTTCTCATTCCCTGACTCAGAAAATATTACTGCGAATTTAAAGTCCTCATTTCTTCATACATACAATTATAAGCCAGTTGTCATTTATTTTCAAGTATAAGGGATGATCAAAAATAAAAATTTATTACGGTACATTTCACTTTAATTCCTTTCAAAAATCCTCCCCTCATTCTGAGCGCACTCCCCCGCCGTCCGGGCCACCTGGAGTCCTCTTTCTTGAGTGTTTTTCTGCGGTTTGGTAAAAACACAGTGCCTGCTGCCGAGCGCCAGCCAGCAGAAAGGCAGCTCCTAAAAACTCGGCCTCAGTCACCAGATCCCGCACCGTGGGACTTCCGGGTCCTCCCCAAAGTCAAAGTGACGGTGCAGGGGACACATTTCGATTCTATTTAGGACACTGAGGCATCCTGGAAGGCTCGGCCTAGGCGCCCAGGAAAGAGGATTCCGGAGCTGCCGCAGGCGGCCAGGACGGCAGGGAAGGAGGAGGAGGAGCCCGAGGGGCTCGTGGCAATGTGTCTTCTACCGTAATAATTTTTTATATGTAGAAATGAGCCATATTGTTCAATAATAGAATGCAAGGAAAGAACCTGAGTCACCTGCTTCTCTCTGCCTCCTTTCTTAGAGGGAGCGGAGGGGGTGCCGCTTTGAGGCGCGGATCTGCCTCAGCCACTGAAGCCATTCAGGGCAGCGCGAACCATCCTGCGAATCTCTGCAGGGCTGAAGAAGCTTCGGCCCTCAAACCTTACAGGCTGCGACGTACAATGACAGACACAAGTTGCGTCCCAGCTAAGCCCCATTTTCCAGTGAATTCCAGGAAAGGCCCGGAAGGGCCAGCATGGGGACCCATCTTCCAAAGGCCCCAGGGTCACAACGGGGCTCCTGCCCAGAAATCAGGGGAGGTCACCAACACCCTGCGTCTGCCTACCCCATATGACGGTGTCACTCCTGACCACTTCCAGCTGAGACATGTTCCCCAGGGCATCAAGGAACGTGGCAGACACTGCCCCGACATCCACGGCCACCGTTATCAGCAGGTCAAACTCCACCACAATGCTACCATTGGTGATGCAGGTGACGTTCATTCTGATGCCGGCTGTGTCCATGTGCTGGCGCAGGGTGGCCGGCAGGGAGTCCCGCACCTTGGAGAGACAGAGGACACGGGCCACTGAGGGGATCCCACCCCGTGCCAGGGCCGGCTCACGGCACGGTCAAGGTGGAGGTTGGCTCTGGGCCCTCTCCTGCCTGCTCAGGCCCCAGCCCAGCACGCATGCCCGGGACATCTGGGCTGCAGAGAAGGTCCCTGTCCCGCAGCACAGGGCAGGGAGGGAGAGACGGCTGTGGACTGAGCATGGGGCAGGGGCCCCACCCCTGTTGGCCTACCTCGTTGGGGCTCACGGTGGCAGCCAGACCCTGGGGAGCGAGGGGGCAGGGCAGGGGCCGGGGAGCGAGACCACACTGCTCTCCCGGCTTCCTGACCCCGCAGTACATTTCCCCCTCCATTCCTCCTTCCTGTCCCCAGGTCGCCTCTGAATGCAGCCTCCCCATCAAGACAGGCAGCCCCTGCTCTCAGATTCTGCCGCTGTGGGTGGAGTCCTGTGTGACCCACTGTGTCCCCCAGCCCAGCTCACCATGGTCTAAATGCCCAGAGACACGTGGGCTGCCCTGGCCCCCATGGTACAAATGTGCTAGATAGCGCAGCTCGTGCAGTGACAGTTCTCAGCGAGCACACCAGGGCATGAAGTGGCCTGGGACACAGGGGTCATGTCCTGCTCCCGGCCACCCAAGGTAAACAAACGCCTCATCGCCTGTCAGAGGCTGACCAGCGGCCTTGGCTGGCTCCGTCAGACAGCTGCTGTCACTGTCCTTGGTCTTTCTCCTCCTCTACCCTCACACAGATCTGCTGGGGTCTTGGGTTAGTGTCACCACTTCAAAGTTCCAGTCTCCCTCTAAGGTGCCACGTCGACAGGCACCTCCCAGCACTCAGCACACCCAACCTGGGCGCCGGCCTGTCCAATTCTGCGCTATGCCGAGATTCTAAACAGAAAAGCAACACTCCCCAAACAGCAGAGCAGGACAAGTTGAAAGAAGAATGATTAGCTAAGAAGCTCCAGATGGAGACAGCGCTGCTTCCCCTGGTCCCCAGAGAGCCATCACTTCACCTTGAGGAGGCGGTGACACGCACCACCAACCACACCACCCTCGCCTCTGGCAGCCTGGCGCTGGCAGGACCTGGGGTCCCAGGAAACACAGCCGCTGGCTGGGCCATTTATTTCACCAGGGAACCAGGCTGGTGGGGTCCCCCAGAATCCCCTGGGCCGCTGTGCACGGCCACTCTTGCCATGAGGTGGCGCTGTAGAACCCGCTCTATTCTGGGTTTTTAAACTCCAACTCCCAGACAAAGGGAAAACTGAAATGTGAGGTTTCCACTACAAACACAAGAGCGTTATGTCATGTTACGACCAGCTCATTCTCTACATCTTTAAAAAAATCTAACCTTCAACAAAGACATCGATGCTGCTGCCCCCACTAGACTGTAAAGACACACGTCCCAGGGGATGCTGAGGAGGCGCCGACACGGGCGGGCAGGGTGGGAAGGGGCTTTGGGAGGGGGCTCCTAGCAGCGTGCTTCGTAATAGACAAACGGTGACCAACCCAGACCAACAGATGCATGGGGGAAACAATGTGGCCGTGGCCGTGGCCCTGCCCCAGGAGAGCAAAACCGGGACTCGCCACGTGGGTGAGCCTGGAAGGCTCGGGCCAAGCGGAAGAGGCCAGACTGCACTGTCACCCAGCGCCTGACTGTCACCGCAGGCACCCGGGACGGTGAATCCACAGAGACGGGGAGCAGAGGGTGGCGTCCGTGGGCGGGGGAGGGAACAGGCTGGGGATGCCCCTTTGGAGGGACAAAAACTATCTGGATTTAGATGGCGATTGCCACGTGGCCCTGAGCCACTGAATTGCACAGTGAAATGTGGAAATTGCCCCTCTGGGGGGGTCTTTGCAAAAGAGTTAAAAACATCACCGGGCAGTGACCCACGCGCACCCACGTTCACAGCAGCACAAGGCAAATAGTTAAACCTTTTTTCCTTTGTTTCTCTTTCTGAGACAGGGTCTCAGTATGCAGTTCAGCCTGACCTTGAGCTCACTTTGTAGCCCAGGCTGGCCTCGAACCCACAACGATCCTCCTGCCTCAGACCAGACAGCTAAATCCTGAGAGCGGCCTCTGTGTCCCTCGGCAGAGGACTGTTTAAGGAGAGCGTGGTTTGCACCCAGGAGCTCGGCTGGGCCATAAAGCTGGGGTGTTTGTGGGAGAATGACTGCGCCTTGAGACCTTGACATTAGTGAGTTGAATCAGACCCAAAACCTCGAACGTTTCCTGGTTTCCCTTCCATGAAAAGGTTAACAGGAAAAAAGAAAGAAGAGGAAGCTATGGTGTCTGCTCTCAGCTTCTGGTTTGACTCCAACAGCCGGCGTGAGCTCACTCTGCAGGCTTTTGGATTCTTTGGCCATGTGACAGCCTTTGTTGTTGCTATGATCATGGTCTATTTTGAATAAAATAAATAAATCCCCAGAATAGGAAAACTGATGTAGAAGAGGATTAGCTCAGCGATTGCCGAGATTTGGGAGTCCGTGACTCATGGGACCCATGCCTTGCTTTAGGGTAATGGAAACGGTCTCTATCTGATTCTGTGACTGTGTCAATGTGCTAAATGTACAGAATCTTAAGGTTTGCAAATTGCGTGGCGTGCAAATGTTAGTTCAACAAGGCTGTTATTTTTTTAAATATGGATTCTGTGGCACATGCCATAGACCTCGGCTTTTAAAGTCTGTCTTTACAGCAGGGAGGGGTTTCTCAGCACATGGTAGGATCTCGCAATGGGCAGGGAGCAGTGCGGCTCCAGGTGGGGAGGGGACAGGTGTGACTGCGTCCCCAGCGCCAAGGCTTATCCCAGCCTCTTTCAGCACCGAGGAGCCCAAGCGCTGCCCTCCGCCCCTCACCTCCCAGGGTCAGGGATGCCCAACTGACTCACCGTCCGGGAGAACAGGTCCACAAAGGCCCGGCACTCCTCACTGCTGGGATTGCTGAAGGGCTCCGAGAACCTGACGTTTGTGATCCTCACTTTACCACTGAGCTTCTGGGCCACTGCAGGGTAGAGACGGGACACACTGGGGACGCCACCACCTCGGTAATGGCGTGTCACCTTGGCTTCGCAGCCACCGGCCCACGCTGGCAGGAAGAATAGCATGCAGGGCTGACCGCACTCTAGGGAGGTGGACACTGGTGCCCCGGTGCCGCCCCTGGGCTCCAGAGGCTGCAGCACAGGCCTGGCACAGGGGCAGACACTTCCCAAGGCTGCAGAACCAGTTGGGCCTTCAGCTGTCCACCCTGACAGTCTGTGTTCCAAGGGGGCATGACCCCCAGGCCTGGTGTCAGGCCAGGGCACCATGGCTGGTGAAATGAGCCCAGAAAACCAAAGGCTGGGGCCACAGCGTGAGCACCTATCCCGGCCTGGCTGGGACGTGGACCCATGCCAGGACCCAGTGCCAGGCTGAGTGGCGTGGCTCCTCGTCTGCCGTAACCTTCCCGGTCTCAGGGAGTCCTGCTCGCTCTGGCACCTGTGTCCCTGCGGGTCTGCACCCAGCAGGGCCTCTGGGAACAGGCGCCTCTGCCTTCCGGCCTCACTGGGCCCTTCATGGCAGGAGGCAGGGGTGTGGGGCACCCGCTCTGTGCCAGGGTATTGGGTACTGGGGAGGAAAGACAAGGCTTCTTCTTGGGGGTTTGGGGGTGGTCCCCAAGTGCTTCTTGCTTGGTCTTAACCCAAACCACAAAGCCAGCCCACTGCACAATCCCCCCGCCCTCCGAGACCGCTGCTACTGATGTCCCCTGGAATGTGCAGACCACCTGCCGCACCACACATGCGGTGGGTGATTCGCTGAGAAAATAGCTGGTGACAAGTGTCAGAGAAGAGGAAAGAGGGATTATGTCTGAATCAGGTTGTTTTTGGTTTTTTTGTTTTTGTGGCATGAAGATTAAACCCAGAGCCATCACACCTGGCTACAGGCCAGCCTATGTTTTTGTTTGTTTCTTTGTTTGTTCTGTTTTTGTTTTTTTGGTACCAAGGATTGAACTCACCACCTTGAACTTGCCAGGAAGGCGCTTATGCCCCTGAGCTAAACCCCCAGTCCCTAGCTTATGTTTTACTGTTTATTTTGAGGCAGTCTCTCTAAATTGCCCAGACTGGGCTGGAATTTACAGTTCTCCTGCCCCAGGCTCCCCAGACACTGGGCTCATGCCGGCCTGGCTTGCCTGTTTGCAGTCATGCCTAAGCACCAGTTCCAGCCCCTGATCCTGTTGCTCTGTGGCCATGGCTCTGGCGCACCCCCCGTCTGTGTGTGATGGGTGCCCCACCTGTGTCTGGCGGGAGGCCGTGGCCCCCCGAGAGTGGAGCGTGGAGAGGGCCCGAGAAATGCACACCATGCTATCGTTGGACCATGGACCCACAAGGACCCAGACGGGGGACATCTGCTGCCCATGATAAAGCCACTCTACCCCGAGCCGGCCGGCACCTACTCCTGGGGGAAGCCCTGGGCCTGCTGTCCATGCTGTCCACTGCTGCCCAGCAGCGCCCGCCCTCCTGCTGTCCCCCACCTCCTCTACCTCTTCTTTCCTTCCTCCCCAAGGACAGTGCAGCCCCCTCCCCAGCGCCCTACCTGTCCTTACTTTCAGCCGTGTCCCCGCACCCTCCTCTCCGCACGCCTTGGCCGTTAGCTCCACCAGGTAAGAGACGCCGGGTTCCAGCCCCGACAGCTTCGCACTGTGCTCCTGGGTCTCCAGAGCTACATTGGGGCCCTGCGGGGCCGTGGCGGAGAGATGGAAGGTGGGGCGCAAGGCAACGTCTGCCTCCCACATCAGGTGGAAGCCGGTGCTGGTCACGTTGGAGACCGTGACCTTCCTGATGGGGACAGGGACTGGGAAGTGAAATAAAGATGCCGTTACAACCAGTCCAGACGTTCCGAGGGGAGAAATGGATCAAAGACAGCACAGCGGAGGCAGGAGGGAGGACAGGCCATGGTGACAGCAGCCAGGAAAGGCCCTGGGAGGGTCCTGTCGGGAGTTGGCAGATCCCCCAACCCCCTGGGCAGCAAGGAATAAAAAGCAGTAGACAAAGTACTAGGGTTCATAGGGGTCCGGGAAGGCCAGAGCTGTTAGAGCTAAGACCCCAGGTTTCTGAACTAGCCACTGTTTATGGGGTACATCCTATGGGGGGGGCGTGAGGAGGAGAGCAGGGAACAGCTGAGACACATGGCAGGAAATCGAGCTAGGCCTTGTGCAGGAGGAACAGAGACATTCCCAGCGGTAAGTCTTTGCTCTAAGCTTGGCCACTTTTGCCCTGGAGTTCTGAGTGGGAGTCGGTGTCCCCAGCCACGGTGTTATCGTGCTTTCAGAGACACAGCGTCATGGGCCACCACAGGCCTCCACCAGGAGAGGTCTGCGTGCCAGCAGCTGGCTCAGAGGCAGGTCACGCTGGCCTGGGCAGACTCAGAGGTTAGTGCAGAAGGCCAGCCGGTTAATTCTACAGCCTGCTCAGCGCCTCCCCTTTCTGCAGGATCTGGGCTGCTTCCTGGCCGAGCTGTCCACCCCTGGCACAGTGGACCACACAGGACAGCATGGGTGGCAATGCTGGCCTGAGAGCTGGCCGTGCTGATGGGGACAGTCCTGCATGTGGTGTGAGAGCCGGGTGGAGCCTCTCCTCACACACAGCAAGGACACTGGGCAGCAGGGCTGGCGAGCTGCAGCTGGCCTCCTGGGGCGGCCCCGGGGTTTGGGGTGGGCTGAACCCTCTCCATACAGCACAGGGGCGAACGGGTCAGGTGCAGGACATAGGCACAGGACAGGATGGGAAAAGCAGGGTGCAGACGTGGGCAGCAGGGTACTAACGGGCATAGGACTACTATCAGCACTTGGGGGTGCTCCGGGGCCCTTGGAACACAGGCACCCAGTGTCTCCTCCCCCTGCTTCTGCCCCACCAGGCTACCAAACAGGTGCCTTAGGGAGCAGGAGGAGAGGCGGAGAAGGGGTGCCGACAGGGAAGCCACCTGCTCTGCACGGGGCCTCCTCACGCCGCACGCCAGGCTGGCACACCACACGCCAGTTCTGTGGGCTTGACTACCTAGGATCCCACACGCCACGAAATTCCCTTCAGGATCCCGGTCCCTGGGGCCCCTCACCACAGGCAGGGGTCTCCGGAGCCGCAGCGGTGGGGACTGTTGGGGAGCCCCGGAAAGGGGAAGGCCCAGGGTCCTCCTGCCGCAGTGCCGTGGAGTACAGGGGTGTCCCCTGCATGGGGAGGCTGGGATGCCACTCAACGTGACCTGTGGGGCCGCTGGCGGGGGCCGGCAAAGTGGGTGGTTCCGTTGTAACGTTTCCCAGGAACTGCCTGCGGGAGTACACTGGGCCATCTGTGGTCCCCCAGGAGGACCCAGGGCTCGGCCCAGGAGCAGTGGGGGGGGAGCCTAGGCCATGCACCTCACTGGCCACCCCTGGGCTCGGAGCCATAGAGGGCTCCTCCGCTTCCTCCCGGCTGAGGCCCCCGCTGTTCCTGTCCTGTCCAACTGTGCCACCAGCCCCTCTCTCAGGCGGGGGCCCTGGGGTGGGGACCTGGGCTGCTGTCAGGGTGCACTCCAGGTTCCTGGGGCTGGGTGACAACGTTGGGGACTCTGGGACGAGAGCTGTGGTCCCAGTGCTGAGGACCCCCGTTGCTGCAGACAGACCACGTCTGGGGGGGCTCATGACATCACCTGCAAGACACAGCCACTGTCAGATCCCAGCAGCAACCAAGCAAATGACCTGGCCCCTCCCTGGCATGGCAGTCAGGATGGGAGGGGACTCTGCCTTCCACAGGAGTGCCCTGTCCCTCCCTAGGCCCCGAGGAGGACACGGGCTGACGCCTTGGTGTTGAATGAGGCCACATCTGCTGTCTCCCAGCCCCCTCAGCAGGCAGAGGCAGGAGGAAGCTGAGACTCAAGAGCTGGGGGCTGGCTGGGGGCTGGCTGGGGGCTGCAGACCCTGCAGGAAGGTGGGGAGGGCTTAGTCCTCCTGGCCTCAGAACACTCCTTGAGGCTCTGGGGGAACAGCATGAATCCCTACATCTGCACTCCACGTGGGAGTCAGTGCTAATTTCCCTCAACAGCGTGGTGGGCATTCAGGGGGTTAAAAAAAAAAAAGGCCGAGTGCAGGAACATTGGAAGCGGGAAGGTGCTTCAAGGGGTTGAGGAGCAGAATTCTCCTCTGAGACATCTTTCTGCTCCTTCCCACCCGCCTGGGGATGGGAGTAGGGACCAAGTGCTTACTCCACCCACACCTGCACCCAGGCCAGACATGACCAATCGATCACAGCATCTGAAGCCTGCAAGGGGCTTCTTCCTGCTTCTGCATGCAACAAGCTGCCAGGCCCAATCCACCGATCAGAGTGGACCCCAAAAGACCTGGGGCAGAGATGTGGCAGGACTGGGGCACCAGGGGCCCTGTGTCAGGACCCTCTTTGAGTTCACCTAGACTTCCACCCCTTCCTTGGGCTCCAGGCCATGCAGCTCCCATGGGCACCTGTGCCCTCTATAAACATCACTAAAATTAAATTTTACACCTGCACTGGGGTAGAGACGTCGAGAAGCTGGCTGGGGTCTCCCTATGTGTTTATCATGGTGATCAGTATTTTAAAAGAAAACCAGAACCTTCCCATGGGCTCTTGCATTTCTGTGGGTTCACAGCGCTGTGCCTGGTGAAGTCACCCCTACTCCCAGCCCGGGCCCAGAGAGGACAGGGGACACACACCCTCACAGACCCGGCCTGGTCGGGCGGGACTGGCGTCCCTGGCTGTGTGGCACTGGCAGGTGTAGGAGCCCTCGAGGTTGATGCAGCGGGCAGCAGGCGAGCAGTCGTGCTCTGAGCCGTGGGCACACTCATCCCGGTCTGAAGGCAGAAGGCAGACAGCTGTGAGGTGACAGTGGTGGGAAGGTGGCCTGGCCCCTTGGAAGATGAAAGGGCGCCGGATGGGGTGAGGGGTGCAGATGGCCACCTGGGAAAGGGGAGGACTCCATGTGACACAGATGCCACCCAGAGCCCGGCTCCAGGCCTGCACCGAGCCCTCCTGGACACCAGACCTCGACCAACCACCCGGGAGCAGCCTGCCCTGTACACCGTCTTGCTTTCTAGGGCTGCTTACCCCACAGGAGAGAGCATGTTCCTCTTTATTTCCTCTCTCTTTATCTATCGCTCCCTCTCTCTCCATTTTCCTCTCTCTCTCTCTTTCTTTCTGTCCTGGGGATCGAACCTGGGGGCCCTTATACCAAGCTCCATCCCCAGCCCCTTTTCTATGTTTTCTTTGGAGACAGACAGTGTCTCACTAAATTGCCAATTCCCCCAGGCTGGGCTGGAACTTGGGATCCTCCTGCCTCAGCCCCCCCGGAATGCTGAGATTACAAGCATGGTCACTCTACCTGACCCATTCCTCTTGTTTATCCTCTTCCCTCCTATGTGGTGACATTCCTTAATATTCAGGGTTCGGAGAAACACCTGAACTGGGCTGTGGGGGTCCAGGGGAGCCTCCAGGACGTCTGTGCATTTCCGAGCACCCAGATGTCCAGGGAGGAGCAGCCGGTGGGGGCCACTCCTCCTCCTCAGGGCCCGGGAAGCCCCCTCCCTCTTGAGCTGAACCCGGAAGAGTGCCAGGCAAGCCCAACCTTCACAGCCCAGAGTCCCTGCTTGCCTGCCCCCAAGTCCTATCTCTACCCAAGTCCTGGTCAGCCACGACTTCAAAACAGAGGCCCCTGGAGCTCCGTTCCCTTCCCTTCCCCTCCTCCTCCTCACCACCCTTTCTGGTCTCCCTGGCAACCACCACCCAGCCCTCCACTGCTCCAAGATGCTCCTGTGGATTTTGACATGCAACTAATAATAACCACGAATGAAACCTTAAGAACAGATATCTCACCAGGTGTGGCAGTTCACACCTGGAATCCCAGCACTCAGGAGGCTGAGGTGGGAGGATCCAGGTCAATTCCAGACCACACTGAACTATGTAGTGAGACCCTATCTCAAAAGACAAGACAAGACAAGACAAGACTAGCTATCTCAGGCTGCAAGGCTTGCTTCTGGGGGTCACTGCCTGCAGGGAAGCCTCTGGGCCACAGAGCAGAGGGAGATGTCACCCCAGGGTGGAGCCTGCTGGCTGGGTAGTGCTCTGAACGGAGCCACCTCTGCTGGAAGCCAGTCGGGCAGGAACCACGTGGTCCCTGCAGGTACCGACAGGTAACTCAGCCTGCAGCAGGTGGATTCAGCTGCTGGATTCAAGCTAAGACAGGGCCTGCTCCGTCCTGGACAGGGGAGCGCTCAGCTGTGGCTGCTCTGCTCCTCTTCGCTTTGTGCCGTCTACAAGTGCTGCTGCCCCAGGACTCCTTTCCGGGGCGCTGCCTGACCTCCCCCTGCAGGCATCCACGTGCGGGGTCGGGCAGGGTGCCCAGCATGGACCAGAGCACAGCTGACAGGCAGGCACGGAGCAAGGCGAGACAGGCTTCTTTCATCTTGCACGACAGCCAAGGCCAGGCCCCCCCCTCCCCCCGCCCCGCTGTGCAGGTGCACAGGTGAGGAAGCTGCCAGACGTCTGTGAACCTTGCTGGCCAGCCGGACAGCTCCAGAGTGGGCAGGAGTGCAGCCCAGCAGCACATGCCTAGGACAGCCCAGCCAGGGGCAAAGACCAGGTGATGACAACTGCCCCCCCAGGAGGCTCCCAAAGCTCGGTACTGGGCTGGGGACACGGGAACCCCTTGCAGCAAGCAAGGGCCCTCAAGTGACCAAGACTCCCTGGCTGTGCCCACAGTGTGACTCTCTGAGCTGCAAAGTGAACACCTGTCCTGCTTTGGCCTCCTGCATGCAGGCTGGCTCTGTGGTGAAGCCGAGGTCACTGGGTCAGACAACTGACCAGGCCCAGCCAGCTCTCCCGTCAAAACCAAGGGGAGGCCCTGCCGTGGCCGGGGCGGGACAGCTCCCTGCTGCAGCGCTGTACCTGGACACGCCATGTAAGGACGCATCCGGCAGGGGCAATATCTGGGGGTCTCCATCCAGCCGGAAGCCCACAGTGGAGGTGCTGGCAGGGCTGTGCTGACCGTGGGCTTGGGGTGACGCTTCCTGCCGCCTCCAACTGCCCACAGCTTGGGCAGCTCCTGGGCTCATGGCCACGTCCCCTGCTCTCCAACTTCACGTGGCCTCCTCCCTCCGTGGGGAGGGCTTTTCTGATATTCTGTCCCAGGTGGGCTCTAGGTCAGCCCAGGAACCCCAAGTTCAGCCACAGGAAAATACCATTTTGCGATCCTAGCCTCATGCAGGGCTGCAAACCCTTACTCTAGAGAAGGGCACCAGCGGAGGTCCAGGTAGATTGGTGTATCTTTGGGGACACAGCTGCTCACAGCCCTGGAACCTAAGTCCCCAAGATCCCCTGACCCAGACCTGGCACTAGCTGGGCCCTGGTCCAGCAGGGTTGGGGAGGCAGGCAGGGCTGGACCTCCTGAAAGGCAGGTCCCCACCACAGGGTCCCAAGCCAGACAAGGGTCTAGGAGGGGTGCGGCCACCTTCCTCCTGAGGCCACCAGTGAGCAGGTGCCCCCGGTGAGCTTTTCCAGGAGCCACTCCAATAGACCCGCAGGCTGCTTACATTCCTGAGCAGGGGACAGCTGTGGGACAGCCAGCACTCATGCTCAGACGCCTGCCAGGGCCGCTAGGGGTCTCCCGATGTCCAGGGGCAGAGGTGAGTGCTCCACTGTCCCATCTCTGTCCTCCTCTGTCTTCCCAAGCCCGTGTCCACCTCCGATGCTCTCTGCCTCTCTCCACCCCTGCACCTGTCCCCATCCCTGTCTCTGCCCTGCCCTCTCTGTATCTGTCTGTCTGTCTATCTAGATCTCTTCCTTGGAGGTATTTTCTCTGTTTCTGTCTCTCTGTCACTCTGTACCGGCTGCATCTACAGTAAGGTGACAGGAAGTAGACTGAAACATTGTAAAGGCCGATCAAATACCCCACCATGTGCAATCGACAGTCACCCAAGATGCTGGGACCCCGGTCATAGGAACGGGAACCCCAGCCTCTACCCCACCTGAACACCCAGTGCCTTTGTGCTCAGGAATAAGTCCCTCCCCCAGAGCCCCAACTCTTTCTGGAACAGAGTGGGATGCGGGTCCCTGGCTCTGGCCCTGGTCCAGTGGAGGATGCAGGACAGGGCTTGCAGCTCCTTTAGGGCATTTCCCTCAGGACGAAGGGGCGTCCCCCTCCAAGCCGCCCAGGTGACCTGAGCTGAGGGGCCCGGGGCACTCGCACCTTGCACTTGACTCCCTTGGGGGTCGATCTGGAACACGGTACTTGCACGCAGAAGCTGGAGGGTGGGAGCCAGCGTGGAGATGCCCACGGGGGACTCGGGGTCCTGCACCGTGACCCGGAGAGTCACCACCACACTTCCCGCCTGGAGCGATGCAATCTCCAGCCTCAGCTTCCCCCTCCTGTGCAGGTCCGAGACTGCCGGCGGGAAGGAGCTCTCAACCTGGCCAGGAAGAAACTGCAGCACTCAAGCACGGCAGCGGCGACGCCTTCCCGGGTGTGGGACCCCCATCTTCTGGAGAACCCACAGTGACTGCTACAATCACGGGCATCACCCAACTGGGTGCCCCAAAAACTAGCAAGAGGGGAACCAGTGTGTGGGGGTGAGGCAGAGATTAGGAACTGAGTGATGGAGAGAGGGACACGAAGGAGCGGTCCCTGGGGCTCCTTGGAGCTGTCCCCTCTGTGCTGGGCCATGTTCCCCCAGAGAGGATGCAGACAGAGCCAGCACTTGGGTCCCTGCGAAAACCAGGGAACGCGGGTTGGCAAAGCCCAACTCCCGTGCAACTGGGGCTCCACTTCCCCGATGCACGAGGAACTGTGCCGTCGCCTCCTCCCCCCCGGGGGAGCAGCTGGCCTTTGTGCGTGTCCTGTCTCAGGGCTTCCGGGAAGGTGACCGCGTGCAGCCCTGTCCGCCGTTACCTCGCGCAGCAGCTGTCGGGAGAAGGCTCCACGCTCCTCGCTGCTGCTGTCCAGCAGCTGCTCCGTCAGGTTGCGGTTCATGATTCTTATGATGATTTCAAACACCCGGGCGTCTGGGGCAGACAGGGGCACACGGGAGTGGTGACCCCGGGGTCACAAGTCCCCCACTGGCCTGGGGTATGACTCGGGTGAGGTCCTGGGTTCCAAGCCCCACACCACAAAATAACTAAATAGACACACATTCTCTCACCAGTGACTCCATAAAACCTGTTATCTAGTAAAGGAATTTGAAAGTACACATTGCCGGTTGAGCTCTATTTTTTTTTTTTTTTTTTTTTTTTTTTTTTTTGCTGTACCGGGGATCAAACTCACGACCTCTGCTTGCCAGGCAGGTGCTTATGCCACTGAGCTAAATCCCCAGCCCTGGATTGATCTCAGCTTGCTGGGGGGATTCCTGCAAGGCTGTTTCCACCACTCACGTGATGACGGCCAGGACAGGGATGCGAGGATGGAGGGTCAAGTCTACACCAGGAGGAACCAGAATTCAAACCGACACGAAATTGCAAGTCTTGTTTCCTGGGGGCTGCCGCACACCTCTGCCCTGTGCACAGTCACCAGGGCCTCATCCTGCGCCCCTGAGGCCTTCCTGATGCCAGAGGGGCAACTGGCCCAGCTTGGCCGAGCTGTCCCATTCAGCTCTGAACATCCCAGGGAGACTGGCAGGGGGAGACTTTTTGTCTGCAGGCTGGAGAAGAAAGACTCTAGAAGGGAGGGGGAAGAACTGTCACTTTCATCGCACAGGACAGTCACTGTGCCTGGGGGGAGCAGCTCACTCCTCCTTTCTCTGACCGTAAGCAGCTGGACCCCACTCGGACTTTTGAATTCTGGCCTGGTGGCCAAGGGTCCAGCATTGTTGAGCCCAAGAGAGACCCCTAGAATGCCCAGGGGACACCTGCACCATGGACAATGCCCAAACCTGCGGGGCTGTGCTTTGCCACACACAATGATAAAGCTTACGAATTAGGCAGAGGAAGAGACCACTCTGATAGTAACAGCACACTTACAGCCGCAGACTGAATAAAGTCACTCAAAACTTAGGACCCGACAGAGGACTGATATCCAGAATATAGAAAAAACTCTGAACAATTAGAGCCCCCAACCCCCCAACAATAAAAGACCCAATAGAAAAAGGGCTGGAAGCACAAAGAGCCAGGAAACTCGGGAAGAAACGCTGAGCATCGCTGGTCACTACAGAAACGTGCATCACAGCCACGCTGTGATTCTGTCTCAGCCCCGAGAGCGCGGCATCACTGAGAGGTGACACGATTAAGGCCCTACTACACTATGCTGGGGCTGTGGACTAGTGCAGCACCCTGGGAATCAGCAGGGCGAGTTCTCCAAAGCCCAAAGCTAGAGACACCATGTGCACCAGCTACTCCCTTCCTGGGTAACTTCCCAACACAGTAAAAGACACCCCAGGGCGGGGTCCAGGTTCACAGCAGTGCAGAAGCACAGCTTGTGACAGCTCAGTCTTGGAAGCAGCCTAGGTGTCCCTCAGCAGATGAGCAGACACCATGGAGCACTTGAAGAGGGACAAGCTTGAGTCATTTGCAGGCAAACAGAGGCACCTTCAAAGCATCACGCTAAGTGACTACATGGGACAGGCATGCTGCAGTGCTGTGTGGTTTCTCTTACATGAGAGACTCAAGTTATAAATAGTAAAGAGTGAAGTAAATAATAAAGACAGATCATAGGAAGCAGGGAGATGGATCTTCCTCAAATGGAGAGGGACCAAGAGATGGTGGAGGGTTCGGGACAAGAGGGGAAGGTGTGAAAGCAGGAACCGGGACGCGTGCTGTCCACACACCAGCTCCACGTGAGGAACTGAGACACTGCGTGCTGTGTACATGGACTGACAAAGCTTGTTTCGAAAACAAAATTTAGGGGTGATTGTGAGCTCCACCTCGTGTGTCAAAGCAAGCTGAGCACAGGTCCAAGAAGCCCAGGAAGGGGTGCCGGGGAAGCCCGGGAAGGGGTGCCCGGATGCAGACTGCTATCTGCCGCACACCCTGGGCTGGGCCCCCAGCCCCCATCTCAGCGAGCAGCCGGGACCACACGGCCCAGCTCAGAGGTCTGGGTGTCACCTTTAGGGCCTGGGTCAGTCAGGGTCACAGGCTCAGTCACTGGACCCTGGGACACCCAGTGCCACCCATGCCCTGGGCTCTCCGTGAAGCGCTGGCAGGGGCTGCAGTGGTCACCCCCACTGCCCAGTGGCGCGAGAGCCATGAGGTCAGGTTGGAAAAGCCCTTTAATGGGCAGAGAGCCCACAGGGCCCTCCTGACCAAGGCAGCTTCGTAACACAGAGAAGGAAAGAAAAGCAAGGCCGATCCTGAAACAGGAGGACTCACCCCTCCTGGGGGGCTGCAAGCGCCCCCCAGGGTGCGGGGTGAGGGTGCGGGGTGAGGGTGCGGGGTGAGGGCGCGGGGTGAGGGTGGGGGGTGCAGGGTGGGGGGCTGCAGGCGCTCCCCAGGGCGCGGGGTGAGGGTGGGGGCTGCAGGTCCCTGTTCCGTGTGCCCATAGAGACCGCAGTGGAGCAAGCTGGGAAGGAGCTTGGTGCCCTCGTGGGGCAGCGGACAGGGCCTGTAGCACATGTCCATCAACTTGCAGGATGGTTTTAAGGTCAAGGGCCCCTTCCCCAGCCTCACGTTCCCCAGGGGAAAGGAGAGTCCCTTCCCCTTGTCCCCAGATGGTAAGGTGGGGCCCTGGGAAACTGGGAGCTAAGTCGAGGGCTTTGTGTGTCCACAAGGGTCCTTACAAGGTGTGATCAAAACACAGTGAGTGCTGCTGCCCAGCACCGTTCGGCACACAGGCAGCTCGTAAGAGCACAATGCCGCGTCCCCCTCCTGTCACAGCTCCTCCCCAGGTCAAAATGACCATCGAAGGGACACATTTTGAGTCCATTTAGGACATCAAGGCAGCCAGGACAGCGCAGCTAAAGACCCTCAGGAGAGAGGACTCCAGAGCTGCTGCGGGAAGCGGCCGGGACCGTGGGATGAGGGTGGAGGGAGAAGATCCAAAGCAGATGCATGGCAATGTGTTTTCACCATGATCATTTTTAAGAATTTAAGCATTTGCATTTTTATCACATCCTGTACGTGCTTCAGATGATGGGGAGACAGTTCCCGGACAGCCTTCGGGCTGTCACTGCTGATGTCACAGTGAGCCCTGGGCAAGAGATACAGGGACAGCAAGGCCACAAGGGGCCAAGTGTGGGAAGCCTCCAGGGCCCAGAATGTGCTGTAGGCAGCCAACTCTGCTGTCCCAGTCGCAGGAAGGGCACAGTGGTGCGCTGGGTCCCGGAGACCTGGGGCAGGACAATCTCAGAAGCGACAGCTTCTGGCAAACCTTACCCGTCTTGACGGTCAGTACAGCAGAGACATTGGTGCCGCAGCCCTGGTAGCTGGTCCTCACTGCATACAGCTCCCCAGCGTCCAGCCCTGACACGTGCAGGGCCAGGCCACTGGTCCAGGTGCTCTGGAGCAGCTGCTCACCCCTGAACACCTGTACGTGGAAATCACGGCTCCAAGGGGGATCAACACTCCAGGACACCTGGAAACCACTGCTGGTGACGTTGAGGGCCACATGGTCCAGGATAGGAGGACAGCCTGGGGGAGCAGAGAAGAGAGTGCTGTGGGAACATCCTCACCAGAAGCCCCACTTGTCACCCACAGTGATCAGCCAAAGGCAACACTCCCATCTTCATGATTAAGAATCAAACCGCAGCAGGGCATGGTGATGCACACCTGTAATCCCAGCACTCGGGAGGCTGAGGCAGGAGGATCACTGCAAGTTCAAGGCCAGTCTGAGTTACAAAGTGAGCTCAAGTCCAGGCTGAACTGCACAGTGAGTCCCTGTCTAAATAAATAAATAAATAAATAAAGGATCAAACTACTAGTTTGACCGAACTCAGCCCTCTTTTCTGGAAACCTCCTTTGGAAGGCAGCTCCGGGTTGCCGTGAGATGAAAGTGTTGGTGATGAAAGGAGAGAAGAAGGCTAAGCCTGATCCGGACTCCCAGCCTCCCTGAGCTGGGCCGGTGTGGTGCTGACCCACGCCTGCTCAGGTCCACGCCACACGGGGCCAGGCTGTCTGTCGGCACCTGTGCTTGGTCACCGTCACCCACGCTGGCTGCTCGCTGACTGACCGCACCACCCCGATGGCCCTGAGGGAAGAGGCCTGGGGGCTGGGCTGGGTCTCCCGTGGGGCCCTCGGCTGCTGTCTGGTCAACAGCCAAGCTGTGGCCGGCGCTGGTGGCACTCAGAGGCTAGGGCAGGGAATCGTGTGGGCCCGGGCTGCATAGTGACAGCCTGTCTCAGGAAAAACAATCCAAGTGCGGCCCTCAAGCTTGTCCACCCTCTATTCTGGGCGTCGCTAGAGTGAAAGCTCTATTTTGGGTGAGAATTTGCACTCCCAGCAGGCGCACAGGAGCAGAAATCACACACAGAAAAGCAGGCGGCTCTCAGTCAAGGCACCAAAATGCGTGTGTATCAGAATCGCGGTTCTATAAAAATAGAAAAGAAAAAAAAGCAACAAGGAACTTTAAAAATGTCTTCCACAAAATCATAGTAAAGAATAAATAACTTCAAACTGTGTGGTCTCCCAAAAGCCTTCCTGCCAGGGATCCTAGGATATACGCTTTCCAGCACTGTGAAAAAGTAGGCTGTCTTTTTCTCACAGCCAGACAACTTTCCTCGGGCCTGGGTGGCACGTGTGGCACTGAGAAAGGAGGAAGGGTCGCGATGTCTCTCCCAAAATTCTGCTGAAGCTGGACAAGGTGGCACACACCCCAGCCGTCAGGAGGCTGAGACAGGAGGATCGCTGTGAGTTCGAAGCCAGCCTGGGCTACACAGTCAGCTCAAGGTCAGATTGAGCTACGTAGTGAGACCCTTTCTCAAAAACCAAAAGAAACACCTGCTGAAAGCACCAACCATTCCACTTCTGTGCCATGAAGATGTGACAAGTGGGTTTGAATCCACCTTGGTGGGAGATTCCAGAAACGGGGAAGTGGGGTGAGTACAGACCCTTGAGTGATGGACTGAGCAGCAGCTTGGGGTCCCTGTCCCTGGGCTATGACCCCATCTGACATGACACTCAGCAAAGGACAGCAGGTGGCCTTTTCCCTGCCATGGGCCACTGAAAAGAGCGTTCTAAAACTGACTCTGAGCAGAGCAGGAGTAAAACCCCAGGGTGCCCCTAGGTCCTGGGAAAGAACCCAGAGGAGAGCAGGACACAGAGGCCTCAAGGGATTGGGGTCACATGCACCAGCCAGCTCTTCTGACCACATGTGTTTGCTGTTTAAGATCCCAGGCTGGGCATGATGTTAAATACCTGTAACCCCAACCAGCTGGGGCTATGGAATGAGTTCAAGGCCAGTCCAGACTCCATAGCAAGACCCTGTCTCAAAAGTCCCAGACTAATTATACAGGGGGTTCTCTGCCCGCTGGGATGAGCTGGTAGGTCAAGGCCAGGAGACGCATGGCACAGCAGCTATTTGTCTGCAGGTTCTGCAGCTGGGAGCAAGCTTGGTCCCCTCCCTCCAGGGAGTTTCATCCCCCAGAGCAGTGCCACCACCTCTGGATAGGGGTGTGGCTTCCTTTCCAAGGTGGGCCTTGAGGAACCTGCAGCTGTCTCAGTCACTTTCTGGTCTCTGAGACACTAACCCAATGCTAGCAAGTCACAGAAGGAGAGGGTTACTTTGGCTCACAATTTGGGGAGGTTCAGTCCATGGTCAGCCGGCTCCAAGGCAGGGCAGCAGGCCAAGGGGCCTGGCGGAGGAGAGCTGCTCACAGCATGGAGGACAGGAAGCAGAGAGAGGGGGGTGGCGGGAGGGAGCTGGACCCGTCCAGGCCACCCTCCCAGGGAACCATCTCTTCCTACCAGGCCCCGCCAACTAACACCAAGCCACCTGTGCCCCCATAAGACAGTCACCTTCCAGGTCCCCTGATTTATCCCATGAGGCTTAAAGGGACATCCAGGTCTACACCACAGCAGTGTGTCCACCTCCAGCCACCCCTGACTTACAGCAGTGGCAATTTCATGTGGCTCTGGGTTTACTGAGCAGCTACTATGCCCTGACTCAGCCACCAACCCTGGAAACCAGTTCACACCCACAGCAGTACCCGGTAGGCGCAGGGAAACATCCCCACTGGTGCCACCCACAGCAAGGACGCGACCAGGGAGCCACAAGGTCCGAGAAGCACTGCTGGGGACAGCACGTCACGCTCCACCCGGGATGTGGACAATGAGGTTACAGCCACTGCTGTCCCGGGCCTGCACATGCAGGTGCACTGCCCTGCCTAGCCCCGCCACAATCCCACTTTACAGAAAATGAAGCCGAGGCCTGGCAAGCCCAGGGTCATAGCTGGCGAAGTCATCTAATAACTCAAGACATGTCCACTTGCTTTACTCTTCAGCCACCCTGCTGCCGCATGAGGCCGGATAGTGACTTCCAAAGAGAACAGGTCCTCACCTCTGGGACTCTTATTTGCGAAAAAGGTCTTCACAAGTATGATCAAGTCAGGGATGTTGAGATGGGAAGGCTGTCCTGGGCAGTCCAGTGGCCCCACATCCAATCCCAAGTGTCCTTATCAAAGAGTGGTAGAGGGAACTTGGGACACACATGGAAGAGGAGGCCCTGTGACTGAGAGCACAGAGGGCCTAGAAGCTGGCAGAGAAGGGGCCACAAGCCACGGGCTGCTGGCAGCTGCCAAAAGGCAGAGGCAGGAATAGAGACAACGCAGCCCTGCTGGAGCCTCAGCATGCATGGCCCAGGATCCCTGCTAACACGTTTCTGCTGTGTGAGCCAGAGGCTGGCGGTGCTTTGTCACAGCGGCCGCGGGACACCCCAGCGTCTGCCAAGTCTTATGTCTCCAGCCAGCCGCCCCACGGCTCAGCAGAACTTTGGGAGGGTTCCACGTGAGCTGCTGTGAAACTGAGTCCTTTCTGCCACATTCCGGCTAATGTTGTTTGTGGGACAGAGAGAGCGAGCGAGAGAGAGACAGCGCATGAGCCCAGGACGGAACCCAGCGTCTTCCCACTGAGCTGCCTCCCTACCTTTGCTTCTTTTTTTATTTTGTGACAGGGTCTGGCTAAGACGTGAAGTTGCCTGGGCCAGCCTTGGTCCTGCAGCTCTCCTACCTCTGCCTCCTGGACGCACCCAATCCTGCACGTGGGAACCCCAGCCTGAGGCCCTTGGTTTCTCGGGGTGGAGCACATGGGAGCCTTCGCCTTTCTCCCGCGGTGACCTTGACCTGTCTCCCGCTGAGCAGAGGGAGCTGGGCTCTGCCTCTCCCATGACTGTGGCTCTCGTCTTCATGCCCCCTGGCCTGCCTGACACCACCTGGGCGGTGGAGACTCGGACACCTGACAGTCAGTGAAATGCGTCCCGCCTGGACTCTCACATGAAACTTTCACGGCGAGGGCACAGGCATGGGGGATGCCCAGCCCTGGCTCCACAAGCCAGCACCCAGCCCCCGCCTGGCCCAGGGTGCTTCTCCTTGCAGAGCTGCCAAGCTGCAGCCCTCAGCTGGGCACAGAGTCGAGTCAGGGGACCACACAGTCCCCAGGGCCATCCATGTCCCGCGGTGCGAATCACACACAGCGACATGTTTCTTCACATTGCTGAGCTGTGTGAGGGTCGAGCTGCCTGTGTAGCTTTAATTAGGTGACTAATTTCACAGGAAAAATATCTCCTGTTTGCGCTGTATTTTCCAGGAACCCGTCCCTCTGAGGCATTCCAGCGCATTGCTCATTTCTATCCGTGTCTCAATTTAAAACACATGCTGCCTGCTCCACAGCCCGCGACTGGAATTCACCGAGCCTCCCGCCCATCTGGAGGCCGGCTCTGGCTGTCGGTGCCGTTGGAAGTGTGGCCAGCCCCGTGTGGCTGCCCTGCCTGTGCCAGCGGCCCGGCTTGCAGCTCTCGGCCTGGGAGAGGCTCGCATCTCACCGTGCTGGGGCGCAGGGCTGAAATGGGCTGACCCAGGCCCCTGGAGACCAAGCCTAGCGTTCTGAGTTCCGATGCAACCAGACGTGTCTGAGCCCAATCTGTGTTCCCAAGCACGCAGATCTTTGGCCCGGAGCCTGCAGACCTCGGAGGCTGCGGGGTGCAGCAGGCTCCGTGCGGGGACTCCGGGGGTGTGTGGGGAAGGAGTGCACAGCCCCTGCAGACCTTCCGGGCTTGAGCCACCATGGTGCAGGCTCGCTCCGCGGCCAGGGCCGAGCCGCCGCCACCTTGTAATTTTCCTCCTAACCCCCAGAGAGCCCACTGAGCCGGCAGAGTCCCTTGTTACTCATTGTTCCAGCAAATAGTTCAGCTTTGCATGACGACACCTTAGTCAGTGGCGGCCACATGTGCTTGGGCGCCTATGCCACCAAGCCTAGGGGCATAGCTGGGCGTAGCCCTGCCACGGGACAGACACACAGTGACGCTGGTACAGCAATGGACACCCCCACCCGTGCGAGTCTCAGAATATGGGGGGCCCTTGGCAGTGAGCGGAGATGCGACCCCTTCCCTGAGAGACCCTTTAGAGGGAAAGAGACCAATCACGTGTGGGGTCACCCTGGGCATTCTCTAAGCCACATCCTGATGTGACAGCCAGTGTCGTCACAGCAGCACCCCGACTGCAGCAGGAAGGAGCCCGCGGGAAACAGCTGAGGGCAGCACCGTGGACGACCGCCGCTGCCCCACGGCTGAAAACCACCGTCCGGGTGCCAGGCCGCTTCCTGGAGACTCCCCGACACACAGAGAGCGAAGCAAGCCCGGCGCACAGGGACGCCCCAGCAGGACTTGGGAATGGTAAACCCCACGCGGAAGAGGACGCCAAGGCTGCTGGTGATAAGCGGAGCCCTCGATGTGGGCGGGCAGGGGGCGGGGTCTGCCAGGCCCCAGCCGACACCCTACCGGCAGGCGGTACCCAAGGCGCAGGCGCGAATCATGAACCGCGCAGGGGCGAGCCGGTGTGGACAGGGAGTTTCATCACACTGCTCCGGGCCGACTGTAACTGAAAACTTGGGAACTGCTCTTTCCAGAGCTTTCCATGTTTTGATCATGATGAGATGGTGAATCCGAGACAAGGCAGTGACCACTATACAGTGACATCTTCCTGTGAGCCCTGACGGCAGGTGCCGATTGCAGGGGCCCAACACGCCAGAGCCAGGCTCTCCCTCTGCACAGGTGTCCCCACAGGCAGAGCATGACCGATCCAGCTCTTTCTTGGGTTGCAGCATAAACAGGAATGCGTCCCTGTCACCCTGGCACCTCCAGAGAGGACAAGGCCATCCCGAAACAGGATTCACGTGGCCAGTGGCCAGCCTGAGAGCCATCTGGGTCTATGCTTGCATGCCTCTGTCCCCAGCATCTGGCTCGGAGCACCAAATACACATTTGCTGAGTGAAAGCTCCACATGAGGGAGGCCAGCCCAGAGCCCCGTGCAGCCCAGAGAACTCAGCACTCACAGTGAACAGGAGCCGGTGGCCCTTGTTGGAAGAGGCAGAAGTCTCAGTGACCCTGAGATCAGGCCTTGGAAGGACCCCCAGGCTGTCCCACCAGCCCAGAGCCCAGCATTACCTTCACCCGTGTGGTTCAGTGGCTGGGGAGGGGAGGTCGGGTCCTGGGCACTGACACACTGGTAGGAGCCCTCCAGATTCAGACACTGCTGCCCCCTGGAGCAGGTGTGCAGTGCGTTGTGGGCACACTCGTCCACATCTGTGGAAGAAGAGGCTGGTGAGACCCCCCAACCCCTCCCTCGTCCTCGACTAGGGCTGAGAAAATCACCCAGGGGCCCCATGGAATCTGCGTGGCCATGAGATGACGGCCCAAGGATGAATCCCGAAGCACCAACCTCAGACGAAGCTGCTTTGCGCCCAGGATGAAGGAGGCATGGCGAGATCACATCTAAGCACAGGTGCCAACAAGCACCTGTGTCACCTGCCCAGCCCCAGCCCCAGCCCCTGCTCTGGGCCCAAATTTGTGACACTTGGCTCTCTACCCATAATCGCTTGTCTTTGTGCAGCGTTCCCGCCTCCTGCAGGGGAGGTGGACGGAGCCCTCCAAAGCCATACCCTGTAACAGGGTCCCAGCCCGGCGGCCCATCTGACCACCAGCTGAAGGGCAGAGTCAAACAGGCAGGACGAGCTGGTCCCTGAGCTCCTACAAAGCCTCGGCTTGGTCTCCAGCTCTTGGAGGAAGGCAAACGCCAGCCCCAGAAACTCGCTCCAAACCTGGCACCATCGTGTGTGACCTGCAAGGTCATAGATAAAGACCAGCACCTGCTGGGGTGGTGGAGCTCAGGGCCCCGCTGCGGCTCCTGTGCCTCAGGGCCACTTTGTGCAGCAGAGGCGGAGCTGAGCCACTGGCATGGGGGCTGCTGGGCCCACGAGGCGCTTGCCGGAAGATGGTGCCAACCCCTGACAGGGACCAAAGCAAATCCCCACAGGCAGCCAGGGAGTTTCTTCCAGGGATGAGGCCACATCTGTGTGCTCGGGCAGAGACTCTGTAACCCGGGGTCCCATGCCCTGTGCTTGGCCTTTCTCAGCAGGCCGGGGCGGCCTCAGAGTCCATGCGCACCTGGGCTGCCCAGCCCCTTCCCAGGCCCTGAGGAGGACAAACCTTGCACTTGGATGCCGATCACCTCGCACACGCGCCTCGGGATGTCGTCCAGCATGACAGAGATGTTGACCACTGCCAGCGGCTGAGGCAGGCCCAGCAGCAGCCTCGACACTGTGGAGGAGGGGTCCCCACCGGCAGAGTCCAGGTAGTGGACACTGGAGTCCAGCGGCTGCAGGGCACTGGCCACCTGTGAAGCCGGAAGGGGGGCATCAAATAGCAGCAGGGCACCCACTTCAGACAGACGAGGAGGCTGAGGTTGGAGGAGCTGGGACCGTGGTGCGTGCATTCGCACGTGGTGCTGCTCCACAGGAAGAGCTGCTCTGGTGTTGGCGTCCGGCAATGTCCCCTTAGGTGTCCCGCAGGCCAGAGTCACCTAAGCCTTTGTACCCTCAGCTGTTGTTGGCTAAAGCGTGCCCCTGAGTAAAACCCGTGTTCCGGAGCCCTGACCCCGGCGTCCTGGGATGCAGCCTTATTTGGAAATAGTCTTGCTGCAGGTGTAGCCAGATGGCTCATTAGGGTGGCCTGGAGCCAGAATGGTTGGTGTCCGCACACACGGGGAAACTCGGGCAGAGAGATGGACACCTGAGGGAGGGAAGATGCAGAGGAGCACACTGTCCCAGGCCACCAAGGGGGGCCTGGAGCCCCCAGAAGGAGCCAGCCCTGCCAGTACCTTGATTTCAGACCTGGTCCCAGCACTATGGGTTAGTCTGTTCCCACTCACCCAGGCTGGTGACTGTGGTGGTGACCGCAGGACATTCACACAGCCATCACCTCCAGGACCCTTAGGACCCCCCCTCCAGCCCAGGCTGGGACCCCAGATCCTTGGAGCTGTTGACAGAGGAACGGGAACCAGAGCTGGAGGAACAGCGTTACAGTGCGCCCAGGTCAAAGACCCTCTCCACGCCACCCGCCGCCTGATTTCCTGACCCCTCAGCCCCGGACAGCCAGGCACAGTGGAAACTGCTTGTCCAGGCCGGTGTCCCCAGAACCAAGGTGGACTTTGCAAAGCTTCCCTGGCCTCCGCAGAGAAACCGAAGGAGGGGGTGCGGGGATTTAGAAGACAGCGCAGAAGTCTGCCAGGCCGTGTGGGAACCCCAGCCTGGGAGGATGCGGGAGACCACACACCCACTGCCAGCACCCTGGGGGCGAGCTCGCTCCCAGGAGAGAAGGCGGGAGGAGACGGTGGCATTTGGCTCTGTCTCAGAGCTGTCAGGAACCTTGGTGAGAGCCTCACGGGGACCATAAGTCTGACAGCAGGATCGCAATGAGGTCTATACTGGAAGAAGTGTCTAAGGAACAGAGAGGTTAGGTCACCAGCCCAAGATCACACAGCAGGTAAAGGGCAGCACTAGGATTGGAACCCAGAACCGTGTTCTCACTGCCAGTGGAGCAGCCGCTCACCAAGCTGAAAGAACAGAAACCACTCTGTGTGGAGGAAGTTAGCAAGGCTCCCGGGCAAAGGGGAGCTGCGAGCAGCCGCACAGGTAGGGGGCCCGACAGCCGCCAGGCCCTGCACAGGGCCGGCAGCCAGGCATGCGTGGGGCCGGAGACTCACTGGGCTCATGCAGGTGGAGCAGCAGGCGGCAGAGCCGCGGGCGCAGAGCACTGCCCAGGGCCACCGGGCGCCTCGACAGCCTGGCTACACTGGGAATCCCGAATCTAAGGCTGACGCTGGTGCTGGGCTTGTTCTGGCTGGAAACCGAGGGACGCGTCCAGCAGCGTGGGCAGCCTCCCTCACCAGCGGCTGTCCACCAGGCGGCTCTGTTCCAGGGACAGCCAAAGCTGTCTGGAGTTGCTGACCCTGTGAACGGCCTTCAGGAGGGCTGTGGCCTGTGGACAGCCTGCTGTGGGGCTCCCTCCCAGCCTGTCCAGGACGGAGTAGAATTCCCTGGTGTGGGGGTGGGTGAGGATTCCAGGAATTCAGGGTGGCAGGCAGAGGTATGCACCAGGCACAGCCCCGGGGTCCCCGAGCTCCCCGGGGTGCAGCTTGACTGCAAGTGGCCTGCGTCTGTCCACAGCTGAGTGTCTCCGAGCATCTGTGTTGGCTCAGAGCCAGGGCCTGGGGCCCACTGTCAAGACATCTCCCTCCTACCACACTGCATGTCCTGGGGTGGCTTCCGCCCCACCTCTCACGCACCAGGGAGCAGAGCAGACGCGTGTGGTTCTGCAGCTCCGGGTCCGCTCGCCTCAGGTCCTCAAAGTTTGTCTTCACTCGCACAGTCACATTATACCAACTCATCAGGTGCCTCTCGGCCACGGCACCCACATCTGAAAGGCAAATGCAAAGGGGCCACTAGGACAGGGCACGGCCACCAGGGACCACCAGGCAAGGGCGACAACTGGCCTGGCAGGCAAGAAGCCATAAAACCCCTCAACGGCCAGTGGAGGGTCCCCCAGGTGGGCAGTCGCTCCCTCCTTGATGGTCACTAAGACCATGTCTGTGATGACATGGGGGACAGTCCTGGACCAGAGAGCAGTCAGTCACCCAGGAATCCTGTCGCCGTGGAACGTGACATGGATGTCCGGGGTCGCTATACGCTAGCCTGTTATTTCTACTATTGTCATCAAATAGTACACTGTGTACCGTACTAGATACAGGAAACAGGGCAGCGAGGACAGCGCAATCGACAACTGCAGAATACGATGGGAGACGTTTGGATTCCATATCTCACAATATGCGGTTAATAGAAAAGGGTAGCGGTCAAATGCTTGGTATTATTTATACGATTACTTCCTGACTATGAACTAGGCTAGTGCATGCTGATACTGCAGAGTCCACCCAAAAAAGGCACACGCTTTTCAGGAAAAGGACAATAGTACGGCGTGTTTTCAACAGATGGCGCCACCCCGAAACCTCCTAGGGCGTATCGCGTATCACGGGAAACCCGCCACGCTGCCGGCGTTAGAGAACAAACTGAAACCACGTGCAGCCATCACAGTGACCAGGTGACCAAGCGGCAGTTCCTGAACTAATAAGCATCTGGAGGCGAATGGGCACCACTGCGAGCTCGTCTTGTGACTACAGAGCCCAAAGGTAACTTGTGGGAATCTCATGGCGGGCCTCTCAGTAAGTATAGTATTAAAATATTTACGTGTTTCCTTTCCCTGAGGTGTGTAGACATTTTTGGCAGACCCTGTACACAGCACACGTGATATGCATGTGTATGTTTTACGGTGTCTCTGGTGGACAGATTCTAGAACTCTCCAGGGCTGGCACGATCTACTGAGGCCCGAGAGCCTTCTTGTAAAATGGCGAAGCGTTCACACAGAACCCGTGGACGTGGGGAGCCAGCTGCACCTTGGAGCAGAAATTCACAGTATTGTGGCTTTATTTCAACTGTTCTTCATGATGACACAGTGTACTAGCATGACCTTGTATGTCACAGGTGACACACGCACATACATGGGGCATGATCGAACAGGACGTTGACTGCTTAGCTTTAAAAACACCTCATGGTTAGCGGCACGTTGCCAGGAATCCTCCTCAAACACTTCACACGGGCGCGTCCCGTCCTCTGGCGCTCTCTGCAGCAGCTCTGGAGTCCTCTCTCCCGAGGGTCTTAACTGTGCTGTCCTCGCTGCCCTGCTTTTCTTTTGGACAGCACGGCAGCAGCCCTGACTGCGGCTTGGCCACACTTTGGAAAGACGCTCAGGAGAGGGGACGCCGGGGAACAGCCAGGATGACGGACAAGGGCACAGGAAGTAAGGGGCAGGACCGTGAGGGACTTGCGGCAGTGCGTCTTTACTCTGACACATTTTCATCTGCCACATTCTCTGTATATTACGAGCAGCCCTGGCATTCATGATCCGCATCCCCTCGTCTGAGCATTGGCCGGTGCCTAGTCCAAGCCCAGAGTCCAGTCAGGAGAACCTTCCAGCCAGTGGCATGCGTGCCAGGCTGGCCAGCATTTGCCTGTGGGGAGGGCACTAGGGTCTGAGATACCTGCAGAGCAGCTATCTGCCCCCACTCCGGGACATGGCTACCAGCGAGCCCACAGCTGCTCCCTGGTGGGACATCAGGTCACCATATTCCCTGCCCACCAGGAGGGTCTCCCACCCCAGGGCAGCCCCCTGTGAGGCTCCAAGAACCACATCTGGGGACAAATGGGTCCACCTTCCAGTGCGGCCTCCCCATGACAGAAGACCTTCCCTGGACCCTGTGGCAGCCTTACCTTGGGGCACAGGGGCCACACAGTGGTGGCCCTCTGGCTGGGGACAGCACTTCTGAAGACCAGGGCAGTCAGCGTCCGAGCTGCATGGGGAGATGGGTGTCTCGGGGGTTGCTGTCGGACAGACCCCAGGTCTCGATGTGAACGCCGTGGACTGATTCAGTCCTGGGGGAGATGAGACAGGGCACAGCGCTGGAACAGTGATGCCCTTGAGGAGCTGCATGGGCACCGCGGCTGGGCTTGCATCCGTCTAGGGCTCCCATGACCAGCTGGGACTGACTCCAGGCCCTGTGAGCGCCAGGGATATGGCAGGGAAGGCTGCCCCAGGGGGCCCCTCTGCCCGGGGTGGGTGGTGGAGGAGCCCAGGGGCTCGGCCTGGGGGTGTAAGGATGGGCCCACAGGTGGCTTGGGGGCAGAGGGTACAGGAGTGGCAGCCCCAAGGCCACCGTTGAGCTCCCTTCCCAGGGGAATGCAGCTTGGGAGGACCGGGAGCCCGACTGTACGTATCAGCGGCAGCGGCAGCCTGGCACCCAGCTGTCCACTAAGGCTCAGCTGAGGCCTGGCAGTCTGCAGGATGTTCCGGGTGGGCGCAGCTGGAGGCAACGCCAGGAAATCAGGGTGCAGGGACCATGAGGCACAAGGCCTGAGACCCTGGAATCACCTGCGAGGGTAACAGCTCTGATGACCCCCAGGACCTGGGCTGGGAACTGGGGAGACCATGATGGGTCTCTGAGGAAAAGGGGTCAGGGAGGTCTTCTTAGAGAGGCCTAGCCAGGCATGGCCACGCACACCTGTTACCACAGCAGTCTGGAGGCTGAGGCAGGAGGAGGCTGAGGCAGGAGGATTGTTATAAATTTGAGGCCAGGCTGGACTACGTAGTGAGTTCAAGATCAGCCTAAACTACATAACCAGATTCAACAAAACCAAAAAGTAAAGGGTAAGAAATGTCTGTGAGTCACCGAACCCATGGGGGAACTGGCCAGAGGTCCCAGTGCTGCTGTTCTGGGCACAGAAAGCACCAGAAGGAGGAGAGGAGAAGGTGGAGCCCAGAGCAAACTCTCCAGACAGACGCACCCTGCCTGGCTACACTGCCAGGGGCGGAGTCTGGGCGGGCTTGGGGCAGCTGGGCCAGCTGGGCCAGGGATCTGGGACACCCCGATGGATGAGATGGCTCAGGACAGGCAGGAGCTCAGCCCTGGCATGGAGGAGGCTGGGGGAGCTCTCTGGGCAGACAGTGGCTTGAGGAAGGGGACCCAGCATCAGCACGCGCCCAGCTCCCAGCAGCAGGTCCAAGGCCCAGAGGGTACTGTCCGGGCCCTTCTGGGGCTCTTCCCCAGGCACATCTGAAATGCGTGTCTACCAGTGACCCTGAGGACATGCTGGGGTGCGGCTCCAGACCCCCAAACACCAGAGAACTCAGACAGGGACAGTGAGAGCCCCACACCCACACGGCCACGAAGGTGGGGCAATCGAAGAGGGCCTGGAGAGGGGACGCTCAGAGGCTGCAACCCAGTACAGCCCCTCAGGGGCCCTGGGGCCTCTGCAGCAGGCTCTGCAGCCAGAAGAGAGGATGGAGGCCCTCGCTGCCATGGGGACACAGCCCCGGGGGGCAGCATCAGCTCGGGCAGAGGAGAGGACACGGCTGGGCAGCTTCTCACTACCCGCCTCTAGCTGCCAGTCCTGCATGTGGAGACTCATGCTGGCCATGGCCACTTGCCCACTGTCCTCAGCGTGGCTTTGTTTCCTGGGTGTCTACATGGCCATGGGGACCAGTGTCTCCAGGTCCCAGAGAAAAGCCATTTGGGGAAACAGTGTCACAGGGCCACGAGTCAGGGCCCGGCTGTGGTATCTTTGCACCTGTCCTGCAAGTCCAGGGTGACTCGGAGCTAATGCTCTTATTCCATAGAAAGAAAGCACAGGCCGTGTCCCCAGACAGGCTTCCACGCACTGCTTCCTCTGCATGTGGCAGCGCTCATCCTGTGGAGGATGGAGCTGGGCAGGTTGCCAAGGGGGTCCTAACCGGGGTCACCACCCTGTCATGGGGGGGACGAGGGGGACACATTGACCAGGGCTATTGTCGGGGGGAGGCTTCAGGTCGGCTTCTGTTATTCCATGTTCCAACCTCACTAACTCACATGTGGCTTGTTGTCACGCCCTGAGGGCTGGGCTCAAACCCCGGCACACGCGTGTTCCCAGCCTCCTCCCCTTCTGGTTGGGGGGGTGAGGAGCAGGAGGAAACCAGTGCTCGCACTGCGGGCACCGGATGACCGAGTCCCATGTCACCTGGTCTTGGGCAGCATGGATGCCCCGGCTTCAGCCCTCGCTCTGCCCTCGCTCTGCCCTCTCTGCCCTCTGCCCTCTCTGCCCTCTGCCCTCTGCCCTCTCTGCCCTCTCTCTGCCCTCGCTCTGCCCTGTCTCTAGCCTTCCTGATGCCTGCTGGATCCAGCTCCAGTGTCGCCTTGCTCTAAACCAGTCAGAGTCACAGTTCTTGGTTGGTGGCATCTCCAGCCCTGAGTGGCCCAGCAGTCACCAGGTGTCTCCAAAGAAAGCCCAAAAAGCAGAGGCCGATGGGGACAGCACGCTGCCCGTACCTGGGGTGTAAACACTGCCCTGCACCAGACAGAGGCTGGCACTGGGCCTCGAGGAGCCTGGGAGCCACCCAGCCCCACACACGCCAGGGCTCTTTCCTGAGGGACAATCAATCTGAGGGCCCTCGGCACCCTGAAATGTCCCCCACCTACCCTTGCCCACCACCTTCCTCAGGCTCTTGCACTTCGGAGAGCCTGGTTAGATCCCCTGCCTGCCCACCTCGGCCGCCCCTCCCGGGGGCTGAGACGACACAAGGCCCAGCTTCTCTCCTCTCCCTCCTGCGCTCCTCCTGGGCTCCCGTCTGCCTCCTCGATGCCATGAGACTGGCCCCTAAGATCCCAGGGGACCTGCACTGTGCTGGCCCCACCTTCTCAACCACAGCCCCACCTGGAGCCTGCCAGAGAGTCAGCGCAGGCCTTGGTCCCCCACCGCTGTGGGACCCTAACTAGAAGATCCTCGCCCTGCCACCCCGCCTGAAGGTGGAAGTCCCAGGAGAGGGCGAGGAGGAGGAGGCTGGAAGGTGGCATGGCACCCTGCTCTGCCAGGTTCTGGCTGCAAAGCCCTCCCTGGTGGGCCACAGCGAGGGTCCTCAGAGGTAGGCCAGCCACTCCCAGTGCGGGTCCTGGGTGCTTACCGCTGGCCTGCCCCTAGGTGCCCACAATCTGGGCTAGGGCCAGTGAAGAGAAGACAGCAGATGTGACAGGAATGGACTCCTGGGACCCAGAGCTGGGCGGGACACAGCCTGTCTGTGCCGCTACCCCTTGGGAGGCAGCAGGGACACAGAGTGGCCACTGCTTGAGGTCAGCCGCCCCGTCGTTCCTCCTGGTGGAGGTGGTGCTGGTGTTGGTGAGCACAGTGACCTTTAACCCTGAGTCTGATGGTCTACATGGTTCACTGCTGGCCCTCACCACCAGGGCCCCCCATGACTTCAGTGGCATCGCCCGGGGCCTGGAGGGGGGCACACTCAGGAGGGCGTGGCCCGCTGGCCTCCTGCAGGTCTGTGCTGACTCCAAGGTTCTGTGACCTGTGGGCCCTGGCTCAGGGTGTCACCCACTGCGGGGTGGGGGGGTCCCACTTGCCACCTCTGCTGGCGTTGTCTGCAGTCTGGGGTGGCGGCCCCCCAGCTCGCCCCTCCCGTCCCTCCCCGTGCGGTGGGAGGGAAGCAGGGCCTTCTCACTGGACAGGGTTGATCTGATCTGGCGTTGACTCACAGTGACAAAGCGCCGCCCACACAGGCTCTTTCACAGAGCTGCCCTGGAAGAGGTCATCACAGGGTCCTCTCCGTGACAAAGGCTGGTCGCTCTGGTAACCAGGCCCTGCCATTCACAGCAGCAGCTTGGACTGTGCTGAGTCCGCAGCAGGAGGCCAGGGCCTGGGGCCTTCGGTCAGCAGCTGAGACCGCATGGTAGTGGCTATAGCTTTTAAGAAGAAAAGGCAGGGGGCAGGAGGGGACACACCTGTCGCCTCGGCACCCTGGGAGCCTTGGGCAGGAGGTGGCACGGTGACGTAGCGAGACCCTGTCTCTAACTTTAAGAAGCGCTGAGGGCATCGCATGGCAAGAAAGCCCTGGGCTCAGTCTGGCACCGAGAAAATGGAAGAAGAGGAGGAAACATGCCACTGCCAAAGAGCCTGCGGTGGGGTCTCCGCCCCACAGGAGCTCTCCGAGGTCACCAGAGCCCCAGCACTGCCCAGATCAACTCGAGCCTGGCTGGGGCTGGGCCCCCACGTGTTCAGAGCTACCCGGGGGCCTTGGAACGCAGTCAAGTCCTCAGCCCAGGGCAAGGCCAGCTGCACGGGTCACGGGAGTGTGGTGGGAAGGCCGCTTCATGAGCTCCACCCGACCCGCACATGGGAAGGCTGGGGTTGGCGACAGTCGCCCGCCTGCAGAGGTACCTCAGTGCGAGGGAAGTCAGGGCTCAAGGGCGAAGGACCTGCCCGGCGACACCCCAGGGGTTCCTCCCTCCCCAGGCCCAACCTGGACTCACGCAGGACGCAGTAGAGGCCCAGCTGCTCGTAGCCCTCACAGCAATCCGTGATGTTCCTGGACTCTGGCACCTCCACGGTCAGGTACTGGGTCCTGTAGACGGTCTTGGAACACCGCCGCCACAGGATCCAGCCACCGCAGGCCACGTGCGTCACGTGGGACGTCTGCACCGCTTCCACCCGCTGCACGGTCCGAGTCTCCTGGTAACTGCACAGCTGGTAGCTCAGCAACGAGAGGCCGGTCTCTGGGGTCCAGGGGGGAGTGGGAGTCAGACCTGGGTCTCCAAGGGTGGAGACACGAGCCCTCTGGGCCTGGACAGGCCGTGGGAATTTCCACCCTCCCGGCCATGCCTGTGGCCTGGGTGTCACTTCACTCGCATGAACATGGCCCTGCCTCCCCAGAAATGGCCCTCCTGAAGCCAGGAGGTGCCCGCAGGCCCAGCCCAACACTGCCTCCCTTGGCCTGGGGCTCTGGCATTGAAGACCCCAAATACAGGACCCGGGGTTGGAATGAAGTCCACATCCTCATTCCCCACGCAGTGGCTTTGATGTGCCGAGCTGTGGACTCGGTGTATCTGGTCCCATCTTGTCCCCCCACAGTCTGGGCTGGCCACACAGGCAGGAATCTGCCTCCTGTTTCCTCAGCCAACTCACCCTGAAGGCCCACTGCGGGCTGGCGGCCAACAGCAACAGCATTTGGGGAAGGAGTGGAAGGGAGACAGATACTTAGAGCCCAGGAGAGGAATCGGAAGATAGGGTGAATATTTAAATTACAAATTTGTTACAGTAATAGACACAGATCCACCTCCACCCCCTCACCTCACTCACACTCATCCCACGGTCCTGGCCGCTTCCTGCAGCAGCTCTGGAGCTCTCTTTCCTGAGGGTCTTTATGAGGTATGATCAGAAATACGGTACAAGCTGCCTCCTTGTGCCATCCAGCAGAAAGACAGGCTTGTAAAGACAGGATGCTGTGCCCTTATCCACCTTAGTCACTGAGTCTGGCACCGTGAGACTCCTAGCTCCTCCCCAAAATCAAAATGACCATGACAAGGAAACACTGGGAATGGTTTTAGGACATCGAGGCAGCCAGGACAGTGCCACTAAAGACCCTCAGGAAAGAGGACTCCAGAGCTGCTGCAGGAAGCGGCCGGGACCATGGGATGAGCGTGTTCACAGTGGGGGGGAGGGTTTTTGAAGGGGATTCATGGCAATGTCTGTTTACTATAATATTTATTTAAAAACATACCATATTATGGGGCACACCCAGTGATAGATAATAAAGGTCGCTTGGCTGTGACCACTGTTATTGGTTTAAGGAGGGCATGGTCACCCCTGCTGTACTGAAGGTCAAGCATCAGGCTGCCCTCAGGGGCCTGGACACCTCCTTCCTGGAGCCCAGGTCTTGTGACACATGTCTGCTACCCCTGGTCACTCTGTTGGGGAACTCAGACCTTGTGGCATTTCCTAACTCTACACCTCTTCATCCTGGGCTGCCCCCACTGCCAGAGTGTCTCTGTTACTTTATGTCACAGAAACTGCTAGAATTGCATCCCTGCAGAAGATGCTGGGGTCAGCTCAGAATGTGACCATAGAGCCCCAGGTCCACAGAGGTCACCGCATTAAAATGAGGTCAAGGCATGGTTTCCCTCTGGCAGTGGGAGTTTGGAGGCAGGGTGCTCACACAAGCGGAAAATGGCCAGGTGGAGAGGAAAGCAGAGCTCATGATGCCCTATAAGCCAAAACGTGTCCAAGACTGCTAAAAAGTGAAAAATAAATAACAAGCCAGGCACGGTGCCGCACGCCTAGAGCCCCAGCGCTCTGGGAGACTGAAGCAGGAGGACTGCGAGTCGGAGCCCTTCTGCACCAGTTATCAACTTGGTGAGACTCAGTCTCAAAATTAAAAAAAAACCCAACCGGGTGTGAGGATGCACACCTGTAATCCCAGCACCTGGGAGGCTGAGGCAGGATCATCGAGTGTTCAAGGTCAGCCAGGGCTACACAGTGGGATACTGTGGGTGGACATCAGTGCTGAGTCCCAGGCTGCCTGGAGTGAGCTCCTCATTAGCCATCACCACCAGGGCCACTTGCGTACTGGCCACATGAGGGGTCAGCTGAGTCTCTGGGGTGTGGTTGCCATTGCTCACCCCTAGCAAGGGTGGTTGTGGCACAGTCTAGATGGGAATGGGGTGTGGCTGAAGCCCAGGGGTGGCCCAGTGAGGGTGGCAGAAAGAGCAGGAGGAACAGGGCCGTGGTTTATGACCACACCGAGCAAGGCAGAGCCACAGGTGTCCTGCCGCAGGGACCAGGGAGGCAGATCTAGATGCTTCTGCTCAGCCCTGTTGGTGAAGGTCATGGCCTCAGGTCCCCGAGAGCTCTTGGCTCCTCTGATCATTACAGGGCCCCACTGTGCGCCAGAGCCTCCTGCTCACCTAGGTGCATGCACGCCCTCCACCTCCCCAGGGAGGCTGGGACACGTCTGTTGGTTTTGTTTCCACCTTCTCCCGAGGCCAGGTATCAGCCCCAGCCCAGGGCAGGCACCTTCTGGCAGACCCTGCCCTGGGTTATGGTCCCAGAGGCTGAACCAGCCAGGGCCCCGGCCTCAGCAATACAGCCCCTCTTGCCCCAACCTCATGAGGGCCTCCAGCCCTGCCCAGAGCACACTGGGTCAGCCCTTTGGGGCCAACAGGCAACAAGCCACTCCCATGCTGGAGGCCCAGCTGGACCCACAGGGAAGGATGAGTCGTTCCCTCTCCATGCCCCTGCCGTGTCCCTGTGAAACCGTTGCTATGCCAACCTGGAGAAGGATCAGGAAGCTCTACCTGCGGGTCAGTCCCAGTGCTCAGTGCAAATTCTACCCAGGATCTCTGCTCTCAGGACCAGGTGCAAGTCGGGTGCAGCCCTGGCTCACGAGTCCCTTCCAGGAGCTGTGCTGACCCCCAACATTCCCACCCCCTCAGCAGCGCAGAGCTGCGGGGCATGTACCACCCCACGCCCAGCGCCAGCACTGCTCAAAATACTCACAGCAGAAATAAAATCCTACTCTGGTGGGAAAAAAATATCAAACTGGTCCAAAAATAAGTTGCTTGTATAGGCAAAATGGAGCTCTAAATTCCCAGTGCACGAAGGAGATTCTAAGAGGAAAATGTTCCTCAGTTTTGCATCTCAATTCCTCCAAGCCTGGGGTTTAAGGAATCAGAAAGCATGGGGGGCGGGGCGGGGAGTGGTTTGGTTTCCCAGCTGCGGGGACTGAACCGGGTCCTCATGCGTTTGGAGCCAGTGCTCTGCCGCCTAACTGTGCTTAGCAGCCGCTCTGTGAACCACAGGCTGCCACTTGGCACTTCCGGCTGTTCCCAGGCACCGGGGTGGGGATTCCTCACTCGGGAGCTGTGTGACACTGGCCCATCCTGAGGTTCGGGAGATCCACCTTCTGCGTCTCCAAGAGCTCAGCCCAGCCACAGCCCATGACGGCAGAAATGCAGTCTCCGGTCCTTCCCTTCCCCGCTGGCAGGGAATCTGCATTTGATCCCCCCCTCCCACAGCCCCTCAAGGATGCAAGGGTACTCGCAGGAAGTGAGGAGCCCTCTTTCAGGGCGCACACACAGACAGCCCTGCCTACCCCCTTGGTCTGCAGCTGTGTGAGGCCGCAGACAGCCTGGCTGGTCAGGAGCAGGCCCGTCCCTGCCTGTCCATGTCCCTGAAGGTGCTGTTCTCGGAGCACCCTTCCCAGGATCCCCTCCCCAGGATGGCCAGCCCGGCACCCTCACCTGTGAAGCCGCTGGCCCAGCTCAGGCCCACGGTGCTGGCGCCGGCCAAAGCCAGCAGGGCCAGCCGCAGCATCCCGGGCATAGTCCCACGGTGGCAGTGGCAGCTCGGTGCTTGGGCCTCACACAGCAGTCCGCGGTCTCAGCAGGGACCTGGGCTGACCAGACCTGGAGAAAGACCCCTCCGGTCCCGGCGCTGCAGGCAGTGGCAATGGCTTCAAGAGGGCGTGCTCGCTGGAGCAGAGTCCCTTATGCCTGCTCGTTAGCGACTGCCACCACCAGGGACTCTCCCTCAGGGCACCCGCGTGCACAGCCTGTTCTCACGCCAACAGATGGCACACCTGAGGAAAGGTGAGCGGCCGGGCCGGCCACATCGCTGGGGGCCATCTCATTGTTACGCAGAAAACGCATTTCAGACCCAAATCTCACTGCCCCCACCGGGTGCAGGGTATTCGCTTACCCTGTCGCCCCGACCTGGCAGGAGAAGACAGGGTCAAATCAAAGTGGTACATCGGGCTCAGAAAGGCGCCTTCACAGGGTTCCACAGTGCAGCTCACAAATCACAGCCACAAGCGCGGTCCCCAGACCTCCCCTGGGGCTGGCAGACACCGGATTCCCATATGCCCTTCCGTCTTCTCCACACGCAGAGTGGAAAATTATAGATGGGCGCAGGCTCAGGGGGAGAGGAATGAATTCCCACAGAACGCAGGCGTGCAGCCCGCCCAGGTGGGAAGTGCTCCCTGCAGGGACCTTCCAAGGGCTCTAAGAAGCAAACTCGGTGACGTGCGGTCCGGATGCGCGTGTGCCACTCCAGCTCCACGGAGAAGTCACCTCTGTGGGGTCACAGATCCAGGAAGGGCCAGGGGAGGGAAGCGGAGGGGAGAGGAGGGGAGGAGAGCACTCTGAGGGGTGGCGGGGTTACAGGTGATTTTATCTCAGCAGCCACTGTTCTGTTTGTAAATTTCACATCAAATCACTTCCAGCCCATGAAGCTTTGGCTGGAGACCACTTGGTGTCCCAAGCCAAAGTTCCGCTAAGAGGAGATGAGGCAGGTCTCGCTAGCATGCTTGACAGCACATCAGGCAGGGTAACACGGACCCTCTCAGCTCCTGGGCTCAGGGGAGGACACAGCACCCCAGGGACAAGCTGCTCCCCGACACCTGAGGCGGTGGCAGCAGCGTTGTTATGCCCCGCACTCCCTGCAGATGAGACTCCTGAAAGATGAACTGCTGTGTCAGCGGGGCAAACAGCCAGGTGACTGACAGATGCCACGCAAGACCAGAAAAAGAGGCTCAAAATCGGCAAGGCCTTGGGAGCCCAGCGCAGTGGGCTTCCCTGGGAGGCAGCAGCCTTTATAGAAAACTCGAGCTCCCTACAGCATTTAGAAACAGAGTTCCAGTAAGAAAAACATAACCACGAGCTGGAGGGACAGGGCAGGAGGGGAGGGAGCGGGCCATGAAACAAACCAAGGTGTGCTTTGTGTGTGTGCCAGCTCCCCTGCAAACGGGCTGACAGAGATAAAAATTGTTTAGAACAATAGATCTTAAAAGGATAATTGCCAAGAGATTCCATCTGATGGGCACTGAAAGAATAAGCGGGAGAGGACGGCGTGTAGTTGACGTAAACCCGCGGTAGAAAAGCGCCAGTCTACGCTAGGACATTGTTTACCGCTTCCCACTTTCACTGCTGTAACACACGAGTGTTTCCGAGAAGCCAGGCACACGGGGAGTGAAGGCAGCAGCGATACTATGCCCGAAAACTCTAAATTGTTCTGTGAACTCACAAATTTGCTGTGTGTGTCTCCCAGGGAAGGTGCACCCCAGTGTGAGCTGAACCCCACTTCCTCTCCTGCTGCTCCACTGCCCATCTGGGTCTGACCTTGAGGAGCCCAGTGTCCATGGGCCCCAGGAGAGGACCAGCGTGTGGCCGTGCAGAGCTCGGCAGTAATTTGGAATTGCCCAGAACTGCCACTCTAACGTGCTCCCTTTTACGGAACCGTGATTGCCCCAAAGCCAGTAGCAGCCTCTGCCCCGCTGGGTCTCTCCACTGACACCTCTTCTATGTGTGTAAGAGTGTGTGCATGTGCGCACACACGTGTGTTGCTCCACAGTAAGGCATCTGCCTCTGGTTATTAATTTGGCGCATGTTTCTGCATGCCCTCCACGGGGATTTTCCTCTTTTGTCTTTTCACATAAACACAAGGGGAAGCAGCCGCACCCCGGACTATAGTGGACAGAAGTCTGCACTCAGTCAACTGTGTCCAGCACTGCCGGGCTGTGCCGAGCCATCAAAGGCGCAAAGTCATTCCCCTGGGGCGGGGCCTCCAAGCAGAAAGGCTAGCATCTGCCCAGCACAGTGCTCAAGGGCCCAGGTTGGGGTGACACGCAGTGTACAGTGCCAGGATGAGGGACACACAGACACACACACGCAGACTCAAGTGTCCTCACGCCGTCCCAGGACAGGGTTCTAGGGAGCTCCTAAGCCCACCCTGTCCTGAGCCTCAGGCTCAGTGACTCCCGTTGCAAAGAAGAGTTTTCAGGGTGCAGCAATAAGCAGCGTGAGGGATTGTCAGGCGGGCACTCAGAGAGAGGCGGTGCCTTACGATCACAAGCGGGGTGTATTTATGGACTTTGGGGTGTCTTCAGGATGAGCAATCTGGGGGTGTGCCCTGCTGCCCATCAGGTCACCCACCCGGCGGCCGTGTCACGGTGCAAACCATTTCCCGGTGTGGAGCTGAGATCCACTGCCCGCTCCTGTTGCTGCTTCCGGGAGGGCAGAGTCGGTGGGAGGAAGTGACGCTCACAGGTGAAAAGTGGGGGGCCCAGAGCCCAAGTCAGGGGCTCACTGAGTCTTTAGGGCCCTCAGGAAGTTTTCTTTGTAAGTGAGATTCCTGAAAGAGAAAAGGATTTGAGTCCCTTTTGTGTCCTGAAGCTGTAGTTTTTCTCAAAAGTACAATTTCAAAATTCTGCTTTTCCTCATCTCCTTTTTACCTCTCTTTATATTTTGTTTCCTACCTCGACAGACGTTCACTTGTCTGGCACCGGGCTCACACCTGGACTGACACACTCGCATTGTGACTTGCTCCTTCCAGAGACCCTAACAGCCACCACCCCAGGTGGAGCAGGAGGCAGGGGCATTTGCCCTCTGCCAACATCTGGTCTAACGTGGAAGCCAAGGAGTAGGTGTGGGGGTGACGGCCAGGGAGAGGGAAGTAGCAGAAACTCAGCTCCCACGGAGCTGTCCTGGCAGAAATGGGAACCCCCAGAGACACCTCCATCCGTGTCCTGGCTGCAGGAGCACAGAGCAAGCTGGACCTAGGGCATCCAGACAGACCCTTCTTCCGCACTGGGAGCTTGTTGTCTGTGTTCTGTCCAGAGTCGGTCAGTGTGTGTCTTAGTCACTCTCCCAGTGCTGTGACAAAATACTAGACACTACACCTTAAAAGAGACATTTATTAAAGAAAGAGACATTTATTTTGGCTCACAGTTGCAGAAGATTCAGTCCATGGTCAGCTGGCTCTGAGGACCGATTCAGCATGGTGGAGGAGCGTGGTTGGGGGAAAGCTACTTATGCCATGGCTGTCAGGAGCAGAGAAAAAGGAAGGTGCAAGAACACCAGCTCCGCCTGCCAGGTCACCCCGCAGTGACCAACCTCCTGGGACCAGGCCCCAACACCACACTCAGCCAGGAGCTAATCCATTCAATCCAGCAATGAACATGGTGCCTCTTGATCCAATCACCTTCCAGACCCCGCCTCTGAACACGGGAGATTTGGGGACACTCTAGATCTAAACCATAACAACAGGCATCATGCCGGTGAAGGTTAGGAGAAGCCCTCCTCTCTCAGGCTCAGAAAGGTTGGGTTCCTTCCCAGCTGGAAGAACCAGCCGGCTTGCACCATGGTGTTGAAGCTGGAGACAAGATTCATAGAATTGAAAATATTTTGGATTTGGAAGAGGTCTGACTAACCCCGGGCCAGCTTCCAACCCAATTCAGGCAGCTCTCTGACACTTGCAGTTAATTCAAAGGGGTCTCTTGAGGCACAGGTAGGGACCCCCTGACCTATTGAAAATGTAGGCACTCAGTCTCACTCCAAACTTCAGCAAGCTGCTGAGAGGACGGCCCCAGGCTTTGGGCCACTGCGTTGAAGACAGAAGCTCATGAGTCGATCCTGCAAAGACCAGAGGACTCAGTCTTACATGGGCAGCACCCCCTTCTCAAATGGCACCTGATAATCGTGCACAGCCAGGGGATAAGGCATGATCATTCAGCGACACATGCAATGCCTAATGATCAGGGCAGGGCAGGTGGCATTTCCACCTCCTTACAAATGCTGTTCTCAGCACAGAGAACCTCTGCACAAAGGCAGGCAAGAAAAGGCAAGAAAGAAAGGACAGCTGTGTCCTCCAGTGAGGCTTGGGCTGGGTCTTCAAGTGGGGGGCCCAGGGCAGAGGTGAATGGGTGACAAGGACACAGCCTCATGAAGGGGTTGGCACCTCACTGGTGAAAGTGAGTTAGGCTCAGAGCTGGTTGTTACGAACATAAGCCCTGGGCTGGGGTGTGGCTGGGTGGTAGAGCACTCGCCTGGCATGCAGGGGGCCCTGGGCTCTATCCCTAGTCCTGCAAAGAAGAAAAAACATTAAAAAAAAAAAACCCTGATATGGGACCAGTTGTCTTGATGTGTCAACCTGACTGGGTTAGTAACCACCCAGCACATTAGTAAACACCCACTGGTGTGCCTGTGGGTGACTGACAGGCAGGCCAGCACACTGAGGGGGAAGACCCAAGCCAGATGTGGGTGGCACCAACCAATAGACTTGCAGCCCGGATGGAATAAGAAGGGAAAGGGGAAGGAAGTGTGCACAGTTTGAAGAGCTCCAGTCTCCCTGAATGGATGTACTTTGTGCTGTCACCTGTGGACACTGGTCTCCAGGTCTCCAGTTTCTTCAGCCTTTAATGCAGACTCAAACCAGCAGTGACTCCCAAGGAGCTTCCAAGCCTTCGACCTTGGACTGGTGCTGCGTCCTTGGTCCCCTGGGTCTTCAGCTTCCATCCTGGGCTGAGAAGCACTAGATCCCTGCCCCTCCAGCCACAGATGGCCACGTGGACTCTCCCAACTCCTCTCCTGGGAGCCACCTAGTAAACTCCTGTGCACACTTAGACATATTCTGCATTGACTCTGCTCCTCCAGAGAGCCCTGTGGCCCCTCCCCCCCTCTTGTCCTATCTCTCTGTGTGACCCTTCCACTTACTCCTGCCATGGGCCACAGCAGGGGAACCTTCTCAGAGCCCAAACAGACTTGGGTGTCTGTCTGACTCTGGATCTTGAGCCTCCAAACCAGGAGTGGGATAAACCTCTCTTCTCAGGCACTTTGTTATAGCAGAAGAGAATGAATCACACACGTCCCAGGCTGGAGTCTGCGGCACAGATCCCTCAGGGGAAGTTGAGGCTGGAGCTCCCCTCCAGGTGCTGTAGGGGTCAGGTGATCGACTGTCCCAGTTTTCTCAGGATGGGAGAATTTCTTAGGCTGGAGGACTTTCCCCGACACCGGAAGCCTCGTGAGAACTGGATAGGCTGCTCGGTACTGAGAGAGAAGGGTCGCCTAGGAGCTCAGAGAAGCCCTGAGGGGGATCCCAGGGTCACTGAGGCTGACAGTCCTGGCCAGTCCCAAGCAGGACTGCCCGGCAGGGTGGAAGTGGAAAGAAGATGCCTAAGCCAAGGTCATCTGTCCCTCCAAACATGGTCCATGTCCTAACACTCCTTTGGAAATGGGGTCTCTGCAGATGTATTTAAAGTAAGGATCTTGGGGTGAAATCATTGCAGATTGAGTTGGGCCCTTAATCCAATGACTGCTGTTCTCCTAAGAGAAAGGAGACAACTGTTGTCGTCTGGAGTAACACGGCCCACGTCAGTGCCCGAGGCTGGGGCACATTGTTGCTTGAGAGGCCACAAGGGCTCCGGGGAAGTCGCCTCCCCAGCATTTCTGTTGCAGCCCAGCCCATTCTTTCCCGCCAGGGCCTCCCTCCATCTGATCACGTGGGTCTATGGGGCTCCCTCTGTCCCCTCTCTGGCACTTGAGGCTAGTGTTTGGGGTGTGGCCATTGTCCCAACCCCATCTGGCTCCATTTGCCCTGTGTGCAGGCCCTCAGAGCTGACTGTGACAGCCTCGCACCCTTCTCTGCAAACCTCCTGCTTTGTTTGGAAACTCTGTGCTCTGCTTCCGGTTTGTGGAGCCTGGGGTGTGTGCGCTGCTCCTCCCAGCGGGAAGACACCAGCTTCCCAGCTCAGCCCTCCCCGGCCTCTGCCTGCCTCAGTCTCCCCGGCCAAGGAGTCCCGCCCTGAAAGCGTAGTCAGGTTGCTGGCACTGATGGGCCACAGTGACTCTGCGTGCTTTAGCCCTGTCCGGTTCAGAGACAGCAGAGCTGCCCAGGGCTGCCTGGGCACAAGGGGGTCAAAGTCCAGCGGCGTCCTCAGTGCAGCTGGGGGAGGAGGGCAAGGGAAGGCGTCCCGCCACGTCTGCCCCAGTGCAGGCTCGTTGGGGCGGGCGCGTGGGGGGATCAGAGCGCAGGAGCACGGCCTTGGGCCCTGGGCTTCTCACTGCCAGAAGCCTCCCCATCTGCCAGCCCCGCAGTTTCAACTCCTGAGACAGCTCAGCAGAGAGGCAGAAAACAGGAAGTAGGAGGGGCCTGGTGGGCCAGGTGTGGAGCCAGGATGGCAAAGGCAAATCCACACTTGAAAAGAATATAGGGTACCCCGAAAAGATGGGGGCGGCGGGGGTTCTTCCACAGGCCATCTGCCTGCAAAGCAGGGCTGTGCCTGTCAGCTGAGTCCCTCCACAAGGGCTCAGGGCCCCTTCTGTGGGCCACCAGGCCTAACCTCGCTGAGCCCCAATCTTACTGTCATTGGTGGTCACACAGTGGCCCTCAGGAAGCCATGTTTGTGAATGTGACGGTCTTTGAAGACAGGGACTCTGCAGAGGAAATTGAGCCAAATGAGGTCCTGCAGCATGGTGCGCCCAGTTGGAGAGAACTGGTGTCTGCAGGCTGAGGAGGACGTGTGAGGAGGACCCCAGGGGAGGGGACACTCCCCCCACCCCGTGGCAGGGCAGTGGAGATGGTGAGCAGCTGGGAGCCGAGGGACGCAGCCATGGAAGCCGGGACTGGAGGAAGGACCCTTCCTGGCATCTTCAGAGGGGCAGGGTCTGCCAACACCCCGGCTTAGGACTTACGGCTTGCAGAATTGTCATTCAAGGCCCCAGCTCATGCTTCAGGATGTCACCAAGTACAATGAGGAAAAGGACGACGAACAGAACATCAGCTCGCAGGACAGCCAGGCTGGCCACAGCTCCAGACCAGGAACCCGGTTTACCCAGGAGCTGATGGGCGCTGGGCCCCAGATGCATCCACTGTCACAACTTGGCCTCCTTCCAGGCCACACCCTAGGACCTTGGGCACCTGAGAGCTGTGCCCCCCTAGGAGCTGGCTACAAGGACGAGCGTGGCTAGGCAGCCTGGTCACCAGCAGTGCCTGTGGCGCCGGGCCTCCCAGGGGATGGGAGGGCCTCTGTGTCCCTTGGAAGACTGCGACTTATGTTTCAGCAGGAGGAATTCAGGTCAGATAACTGGGGCTTCTGGGCAGCCTGGGGTGCCTTGGCCAGCACACAGTGACGAGGACAGCTGTGGCAGGGTGACCTGCAGGACAGTCCACTGCAGCAGTGTCCCTCCAACGTCTGTGCCTCAGTGCCTGCTTTGGAACAGGGAAGGGTGCTTCATGGGTGCTGGCTTCAGATGCAGCTGGAAGCACCAAAGAGGGAGGTGTGGTCATCAAGGGCCAGCGTAGTCAGCACGCACCGGCTTCCATGGCCCTGGGATACTGAAGGTCCTGTCCAACCTAGATTGCCACTTTCTGAGCTGCCTCCTTAGGCACTCAGCCTTGGTTCTCATCTGCAGCCGGGGACCAGAGGTCTCCACACAGCTGGCCATTGGAGCCACTCACTTACCAAGCTCAGGAATTTTCAACCCGTGGGCACCCTGAGGGACCCTCTGAGACAAGCATGAAGAAAAGGGGCTCCTGGTGGCTTCTTTCCTCTTCCCGGCATGCACCATGTCCTTAGGAAGCAGAAGGTCCAGCAGGACCACATAACACCATGGTGATGCTTCCAGTGGTGGGGACAGCTCACTATGGCTGCACATCCTTTCCCAGGGGGCCCAGCTCCCTTCATCTGCTTTCCACTGAAGGAATCCCAGAGGGACAGATTCCCAGCTCAGACAGTGATGAGTCTGGAGATAGATTTACATGTCATGTTCTCATATATTTGAAATTCCTCTTTTGGTGTTTTGAGACAGAGTCTTACTTTGTAGTTCAGATTGGCCTTGAACTCACTCTGTAGCTCAGGCTAACCTTAAACTTTCAGTGATCCTTGCCTCAGCCTCTCAAGTGCTTGGATTACAGATGTGTGCCCCCATGCCCAGATACAATTATTTTTTTCATTTTTCTACCAGGGACTGAACTTATGACTTCGTGCTTGCCAGGCAGGTGCTTATGCCGCTGAACAATCCCCGCTACAATCCCCGGCTTGTAGCTACAATTCTTAAAGGGATGGTGGGTCTCCCTAATGCTTTACAAACTTTACAAACCACTGACTGAGAAAGGACTTTTGCTATAAAGATGACAATGACTCACTCAAAAAATCAGTTTTTCCCCTTGCCTGTCCAGCCCACTCTGACTTCACGGGCTTTGAGAGAACCGGGGCAGAGGGCTGGCACTATCCGGAGACTTCTGCGGGGCCAGGAGACTCCCTGGGAAAACCCTGGCCCAGAATGTAGACATCTGTCACCAAGGTAACAGGATGCAGAGACCTCTGCAGGGGACACAGCCCAGAAGCGAGGCCAGGACCTTGCAGGTGGACAGCAGGACAAAGAATTTCATTAGTGTTCTTAAGCCATGACCTTTCCTTCCAGACAAGGTTTGTTTTGTTTTTTTCCACTTCCCAAGGGTTTTGGCTAAAGAAATACATCTGCAGTGATGTCAGGAAGACAGAGCTGCTCCAAAGCCTCTAACTGTGCAAAGGAAGAGTCCACCCCGCCGTGCCCGGAGAACCAAGCACCAGGCCCCATGCTGGTGTTTGCGCAGTAGATAGGCTATGTTTACCCAGCATGCTCTGCGGTAGGGCTTGTGTACATAGCAGGCAGACAGACGAGGAAGCCCAAACGCAGTGAGCAGCCTGGAATGTCTGGCTGGCTGCCAGAGTCGTGGAGGAAGAACGCTGTCCACCCCCCAAGGGAAAGGAGGGTGCAGCTATGAGCAGGTGCGGGGACCTCTGTTGCAGAGGGAGATGTGGCCGGGCCAGGGAGCTAGGACCCTCCAAGCCCACCTGGCCTGGCTGTGCCACACCTCAGTACCTGTACCATGCTGTAACCACGCAGCCACCACATCCACTCCAATCAAAGGACACATCTAGGGGCCCCTTCTAGGAGCCCCTTCTAGGAGCTTCCAGACCTGTGATGCCACATGCAAAATAATTCAGTTTTTATTAAATAAAATGAGCTTTACAGTTTTTGCTCTTGGAAATGCAGTGCCTTTTCTGTGAAGCGGCACTGACCCACAAAGATGAGTCTTCCTGGGATCTGATTGACACCTACCAGGAGAGGCGTATGGTGAGTACAGAAGCAGCGAGAGGGGACTTCTTGCCCACACTGAGGACAGCTGTCCAGACAGGACCAAAGTAACTGCAGGTGTTGGAGGGTCTGCACTGCAGACGCAGCACGTGTTATTTGGTAGAAATCTAGAAATTGGAACAGGTGATGATGGCTCCTGGAAGGCATCTTCCACATGGATAGCGGGTGGCAGGAGCTCCCACACAGTAAAGAGTGGCTGGCTGCAGGGTGTTTAAGTCAATGCCAAGGAGCTGGAACAGCAACCTGGCCACGCACAGGCCAAGGCCTTGTGGGGACACAGGGTAGACCCCGAGGCCCAGGAGAAGCACCTGAATGGGAGACAGCTCTGCAGGTGAATTGCTTCCGACTGCTCAGAGGCCCTCACCACCCAGCTGCAAGCCTATGGGATGGTGCCACCCACAGCCAGGGCAAATCTCCCCCTTCAGTTTGCTGGTCTGTATGCCAATCATCTCTGGAGCCAATCATCCCTGGAAACACCCCACAGGCCCACCCAGAAGCATGCTTTACTAATCTGCTAGAGGCTTCTCAATCCCATTAAATAGACAGGTCTTGACTAAGGGTCACCTTCACTATCTGAGCACATGTGGGCAACGGAGACCTTCTGCAAATCCCCAAGTGGAAAAACAAAATGTGTAACCCAGGCTGAGTGGACTTCATTTTCCAATCTCTCTTACCAATCTGTAGATACTTGGACATTTTGCTGAAAACTACAGGTGTAAACATTTAGGATTGGTTTTTTTCTTCTTTCTTTCTTTCTTTCTTTCTTTCTTTCTTTCTTTCTTTCTTTCTTTCTTTCTTCCTTTCTTTCTTCTAACATGAGAAGCAAGCGGAAGGTGCGTCCCATCTGTGCCTCTGGCTCACAGTGTGCCTGCTGGGCTGAGAAGACGTGTGGGAGGTTATTACAGTCATGGTTTACAGAAGAGTGGATTTAACGCAGGACACATAATTTACAGGATTATTTTATCATAATCACCCAACGAGTCAAATGAGAAGAATGCAAGAGATCTGTCCCCACACTAGGGACCCAAAGAATCCAGCCGAGGGTCTGGATCCCATAGCAATGACCTCCATGAGTCCAACTGGGGGCCCAAAGCCCACGACAATGTCTCAGGCAAGTCTGTACCAATGATCTGCACTGGTCAGCGGTGGAAGCTAGAAAGTCTGTACCAGGGGGACTAAGGCTCTGTGCCAGCAGCCTGAGGGTTCTTCACTGGAGCCGGGAAGTGATGCTCAAAGTAAGAGTCAGAGCTCCCCTGGAGAGAACCACAGCTGTCCTCAGCGACCATGAGGTCCTGGGCGCCTCCAGTGCTGAGAACAGCAGAGTTCATGTTAGAAAAGCCAGAGAGACAAGTTCCTCCAGGAGAATCAACAGCACCCTCTTCCCCTCCAGTTCTCTTTTCGTGCTGTTGGCAGTGACCCTCAGGCGGGCCCTCCACGCCCAGCCCTGCGCTGACTTGGTTCGGCTGGATAGTCCTCACCACGGTCCTCACCACGGAGGTATTAGCCCGAAAGCAGTGAGGATGCTGTGGTCTCCATCCTGCTGCCGGCTCAGGGCCTTGACTGTGTGACTGAGGCCCCGCTGCCCCTCTGTCCTCTATCTGCAGGGCACAGGCCTTGGAGAGATAAAACCACACCATGACAGGACTTTGAGGAGTCACTGGCATCACCCCAGGACAAAGATTTATTATTCGGTGATGGAAGATGGACTGATCAAGTGGAAACCCTCAACTCACAGCTTTAATTCAGCAACAAATCTTCATTCCTTCAGAATTAGAACAGAACTAGTCACTGAATTTCCACTTAGAGAAGCATGGCCAAAAAGTCTGCCCTTTCACGCAGAAGCAGCCTCTAAAACCAGGTCCGAGACCGGAGACTCAGCTGCTACCTTCTCCGAGGTGCAAAGCCAGGTGCCTGGGCGAGGTCGCCTCACGCAGCACACAGCTGGACTCAGGTGGCCACCTCCACCTGCTCCCCGGGGGCAGCCGTATGGGGACATCCAGCCCCGGCATGCTTTGTGGATTTGCCTGCTGATGCCCACTGATTCCTGGGAAGGATTTGGAAATGTCTAGTCTTTAAATCACAGCGGCTTCCTGGCATCTCACAACTATGACCTCAGGGCGCGGCTACATTGCTGTCACCAGGCCAGGCTAAGCCATGGCTCCATGCTGACCGGTAGACTCTGTGGGACATGTCCCCAGGACCCAGGGAGCACAGAACAAGCCACGGCAGACACCTGGTTCCTCTGGGTGCCTCTGCCCGGGGCCAGTAGTCTCCCTGATGGGTGGCATGCCACGCTGCTGGGCCAGGACCCGCAGCCTCGTGACATCTCCAGGGGCCCTTGCCCACTGACGTCCAAGAGAAATTGGTTTCAGGTGTGCTTGCTGTGGGGGGAAAAGGTGGGGGAAGAAAAGAACAATGAAAGGGACAGAAGTTCCACTTGAGGATGTTCTGCCCCGGGAGCTGTGAAGAAGGAAGAGATGCGGGTCCCAGGGCACACTTGCTGTTTTCTGCTCCATCTGGCACGGCCCGTGTGGAGGTCACTCGGTGCTGTCGGGCAGGAGGTCGTCTGCCCATGGGCCTGTAAGGAAGAGGGCTATTGGTCAGCTGAGTCCCTGTCAGCCTGCTCAGGGCAAGTGAGAAAACCAGCACGGATCAGCTGGAGGGCGATGGCCCAGCCGGGGTAGCTCGTTCCCCACTAAGGTCCCCTGCCTGGTGATAGCCCTGTGCTTGGCGGGCTGGCCGGTGACCTCACACCTGGCTCTCACGGCTGCTCTGTGGTGTGACCTAAATAAAGCCGGAGCCGGGCATTTCCTCAGAGCAGAGCGCCTTGGAGACAGGGCACATTACTCCAGCGATGACTTCAGAGCCTTGGAATGAGCTCCACTCAGCCAAGGCATGTCCCCGGGGTCTCATATCCTGGCCTGACACTGCCTCTCTTTCCCGGGAATCCACAGACCCACGAGGGGTCCCTGTACCCTGGGCGTGAGATGGTGAGGAAGCCCCCTTGGGCACGGCCACCCTTCCTGGAGGCCCTGGAACTGGATTCCCTGCCCCTTTGGACTGGAGATGCTTAAACCCAATTTGGTTTCCCAGAATTCTCTCCCCGCCGCAGCCCCTGGGAAACCAAATATTCTTTTCACTGGGGCAGGCTTTGAGCAACGCTGCCATTCAAGATCCCGTCGTCCTTCAAAGGAGCATGCATAGGGAGTTGCCGATGTCTAAATCCTGCCTCTTTGTTTTAAAAATGGATGTTAAAGGCTGATCCCCTCCCAGCACCCACCGGGTTTAAGCAGAGGTGGGCACAGAGGCTCCCTAGTGAAGGGCATTTGGGGTCCAGAGCAGCCCATCACCGGCTACTGGCAGGGGTCCTGGAGTCCGTCTGGAGCCTTTGGGAGGCCAGGTCAGCTTTAGGGTGTCACCTAATGAGGTGCAGTTCTGTATAGAAAGTAAGCACCTCTAATACTTCTTGGTATGTTTCAGGCCCCGTATCCGTGAGTGTACTTGTCAGCTTCCTGTTATTATAACAACTACCCAGGAGGATCAGCTTGAAAAGGAGAAGTTTTTGCCCAGCTCCCAGTTTGGGAGGCTTCTGCTCAGGGTCACTTAGCCCTGTCGCTTTTGGGCCTGATAGCCCAGCAGGCCCTGGCAGAGGCACAGGGTAGAGGGGAGCTGCTGCCTGTGCAGCCAGGCATGAAAGAGAAAGAGGAAGGGGTGTCTGTGGCCTCTGGGGCAGAAAGCTCTGCCCACCAGACCCAGCTCTTCAAGGTTCAAGCTGGGGACTCAGCCTTGGGGACATTCCGGCTCTTTACAGGGCCACCTCTGACCCCTAAGGGCAGCAGTGCCTCATGAACCTGCCAAGTGAGTTTCCATAGCCCTGTCCTCCTGTGCTGGGAAGCCAGGTTCCAGCATGCAGTTGCCCCAGGGGATGCCGGAAAAACAGCGTCTGCTAACGGCTGCACCAGCTCCATCTCCCTGCAGAGCCCTGGGGCCGGGGGCCGGGGTCCAAACACACAGCCTACCTGTGCTGTGCTGTGTCTGGCCCCTGACCCCGGCCATCAAAAGCTGGCCATGCTTGAGCACCTCAGTCCCCTCCACCCTTCCTCTGCCTGGCAGCCTGAGCAGCCAGGTTGTGGTGGGTGGGGTGCGCCAGTCTACACCTGTGCCCAGACTGACAGCAGGGCATGCGGGCAAGTCCGGACCCTTGCACATAGCTGCTCTGAGAAAAGGGAAGGGAACCCCAGGAGGCCCTCCTTGCAGGGTGAGTCCCCTGTGGATCCCCCTGCTTCGCTCCCAGCCTCAGCAGAGACTCCTGGCCCAGGGCCATTCAGGGTCACCAGCACCTGCAGGTCCTTAGGTTGAGCAAGGTCAGAACACTAAGGTGGAGCCCAGGTCTGAGGGAGAGCAGAGGCTCTGGGACATGGAGTCCACCTAGGCCTCGGCTTCCGGTGACTGGGGCTCCACGCTGCAATCAGCCCGGCCTGAAGCATTGGGAGAAAATCCCCAGTGGGCAGTCTGAGGCTGTCCTCGGGATGGGGTTGGGTCAGAGCCAAGCTTCTGCCTCCTCCATTCACCTTGCTGGCCTTTAAAATCATCTGAGGGCTGGGATGGTGGCACACACCTGTCATCCCAGCACTCGGGAGGCTCAGGCAGGGGGATCACTGCAAGCTCGAGGACAGCCTGGACTACATGGAGACCCTGTCTTAAAAAGACAGAGTGAAACAAAAGACTTCTGAGTTTCATCACACACAGGGGACTCCCCTAGCCCCCTAACTGCCAGCCCCTGCACCCCACGGGAGGAGCGTGTGCTGTGGCCTCCTCCATAACAAGCCTGGCCACCCTCAGCCCAGGTGGTATAGCTCTCAAGTGACTGTGCCACAGAATGAACAGTGGGCACAGTGTGTGAGCTCTCCAAGTGCCAGAGTCAGCATTCAGCCAGGCGCGGTGGCTGCATCCTCTGTCCCAGCACTCCAGGAGGCTGAGGCAGGAGGGTTGTAATTTTGACTCCTGCTTGGGCAACTTAGCAAGATAATGAGGCTCTGTCTCAAAGTAAAAAGTAAAGAAGGAGCATAGTGCCGTGGGTTCGTTCCTCAGTGCTGGGGAAGAAAGAACCAGCGTTAGAGCCCCTCATCGGACCCTCACGGGCCCCATCGCCGGAGGGATTGTCCACACCCAAACACGGTCATTCGGAAATTCTCGGGCCAAGACTTTCCTCTCACTCGTGCGGGCTTCCCTCCGTTTTATGAGTGACGTAAGGATCATATCTGTTTCAGGCCACTGCGGGCCACTGCTGGGTGCGCCTCACCGGCTTCATTCTCCCTCTGCCTCCTCCCCGCCCCTCCTCCCCGCCCACCTCTCGGCCCCTCCCCTTTGCTCCCCCTCCCTCTGCTCTCTCCCTGCTTCTGGTTACCTATCTTTTATTTTGTTCTTTAATTTATTTATACTTTGGGTTTTTCATATAAGAGAAACCATGCAATATTTAGAAACCATTGTGTCTAATTTATTTCATTATGGTTTTCAAGGTGGGTCCATTTTCCTACAAATGACTCAAGTGTTGGGGTCTGTGCCTCGACTCCCAATCCCCCAAATGGGTGCATGGCGAAAGCGCAAAGGAAGGAGACACGCAGCACTGTCTTTAGGGCAGCAGGAGGAGTGAGATCCTTGGCAGAGCCCGGAACTCTGCTGGCCGGCAGCCGACTGACCCTGGGCGGCCCGTATTTAATCAGAACAAGCAAGGAGCTGAGTGGCAAATGCAGGAACCCTGAGCAGGATCTTGGGACAGGTTGTAGGACCCCTCAGAGCACTAGGTGATGCTAATTAAGGAAAAAGACCCAGAAAGCCTGCAGGTGGCCTCAGCCATGGCCTGTCTTGCCCCCTGAGGTGAGGCGTCTCCTCGTTCCCAGTTCAGCCGCGCCCAGGCCACACCGCAGCCCCCACACGTGTACTCAGCATCGGCAGCTCCGACACTCAAGTTTATTCTTCATGGCAGAAAAGTTCTCCATTGTGTGCAAATACCACATATGCTTACCTGACTTAGACTGAGGCCCAATGAGACGGATCTAGGACTTTCTGGGGTTGGGGGGGACCCCTATCTAGCATGACACACCATCAGGCCCAAGAGAATTGAGGGACATACTAATGGACAGAAGGGAAGAGCCACTATGTGCAAACCACAAACACGAGCATGAGCTCACACACTGTCCAGAGGCCCTGGCTGGTCTGCCTGGGCCTCTGAGGCCATGTGGACACCAGAGCATCCAGGGGGCCAAGCCTGCAGGTCTCAGCACACAATGTCCCTGAGTGCCCAAGGCCCGACCACGTAGGTAGCCAGGTCCGGCCAGCCACAGGGTGGGGGCCGGGTGAGCACCAGAGGTGAGCAGAATGAGCCGGCCACTCCAGCAGGACCAGGGCACAGGATGGCGCAACTGTCAGAGGAAGCAGGAAGTGGAGGCACGGACACAGACATGTGAGCCCAAGGGGGCGGAAGCCGAGGAAGGAAGAGGCTGAGGGGACCGCTCAGACTCATAGCAGCGGCCCGGCAAGCCACGGTGAAGGACCGGGCCGCCAAGGACAGGGCCGTGCTCCAGGGTGAGCCAGACTGCCTGGAATCCCAGCACTCGGGAGGCTGAGGCAGGAGGCCACTGTGAGCTCCAGGCCAGCCTGGGCTAAATAAGGACACCTTGTCAAGACAGAGTGAGAGAGAGACAGAGAGAGAGAGACAAAGAGAGAGAGATGGAGAGAGAGAGAGACAGAGAGAAGAAAGACAGCCTGGCTCCAGTGCCCTGCCCAGCCAGGGGCTCGGCCTCAGGACTTCTTTCAGGAATGGAACCCTTCAGGGGACACAGCTCAGCACACAGCACCCTCCGAGCTGACTTCGGCCACGTGCTCTATCTAAGCCCACAGAGAGAAGAGCTGTCTTCAGTCCTTCCACACTGCGTTCCTTCCTATGTCACAGCATGTGGACTATGACAGGGGATGGGGGGAGGGACACTCCTAACACGGTGACACCATCACCGCTGCACACAGGACCAGTCAGAAAGGCACCATTCGGGACCAATCAGAAACTTGCTATTTTCAACCTTTCATTTGACCCCGGTGCTGTACAAAGGACCAATCATGTTCCTTCTGATCCTTCCTTTGCATATGGGCACAACCAATCCAGAGACACTTCCTGATTATTTACATATAACGGGAAGCCAATTGAGCTTTTTGATAGGACAGTTTACATGGGATGTGATCCCAAGTGAGCATTTGATAGGACGACCGTGCAGTGCCTTGTTTGCGTGAGAGGGAGGTGACCCTAGGATTTTGGATACAGAAGACCCCATGGCGCTACTGTCAGCCCCTCACCAGCCTGTGCCGCCCTGCTGAGCACACTTCTTTCCTACCTTCAGTGAAGGTGCACCCTGGCTGCCTTTGCTGTGCGTCCTGTCCAGGTCTTTGTTCAGGACGTCAACAGGGGGAGAGAAGCCCCACAGGACTCCCCGCCTGGGGACAGGAATGCCAATGCCTGCTGCAAGTGACCAGCCCTGGGAAGGGTCATGTGCCCCTTCAGTGACACTTCCACTCTGGCTTTAGGATCAACCCCAGAGATTGGCAGAGCACACGTCTCCCAGGGCCTGGGAGTGGCCCTGGGGTCTGTGTCTGGTCTCCCCACCCTTACTTTCTGGCGCTGTACCCCCGCTGGTCTTCCTGGCCACCACAAGCTGAGCGTCTGTGCTCCGCCACACCCTTCCACCATGATGTCCCTGCCTCGGAGCAGCTGATCGTGGGCTAAAGCCACGAGCCAATGAAATCTCTCTTCTTCCAGTTGCCTATATCACACTGGGTCTGTGACAAGAAAGCTAACGTAACGGTGCTCGGGTGTTTCTTGGACACACAGAGACCAGTTTTGAGACTCTTGCTATTTCTTATGTCAGCCAGGACCTCCATCTTGGACTGTCTGTCCCTACACGAGCTCACTAATTGCCTTGACTGCTTCCTCCGGGGAAGGGAGCTGTGGTCTGTACCTCTGCACCAGCCCTGTTTGTGTCCTCATGCAAATGCAGCCAGGGACATGGGTCCCTGAGGCTGGTGTCACTAAAACGGGGAACCATTGCCTGTGTTGTAAACTTCAGGGAGGAAGAGGGGAGAAACCACACCATAGGATGGAGGAGAATGTTCTACACCTTGTGACCTGGGGGACTGGTGGCCCCTGAACCTGAGCCATGGAAGGGTCGGGAAGACAGCCCCGTCCTGCCCACCCTCGTTGGCTGACAGCAGACAGCTGGAGCTGAGGACTCCGAGCTCTGTCCTCGTACCAAGGGCAGGTCTGCTGCCAGCCCGGAGCGTGTGCTGTGACCTCAGAGCCACAGGGGCCCTTGACAGGGTCATGAGCCCCAGACAGGGCTGAGGCTCTCAACTGAGCCTGGAGCCTGCGACCCCTCCGCCCCTGCAAGGGGCTGGCGAGTAAACTGTGGGCGACGACAGGCGTGTCCGAGGACCGTGCCTCTCCGCCTTTGAACGGACACGCGTCTGCAGAGACCCCACCGCGCCGCGCCCGAGGACGCCCGCATCCGGACGAGGGGCTGGATGTGGAACGTGGAGCTCTCGGCGCTCACAGGGCCGGAAGGGAAGGAAGGAGCCAATTCGAGCACAGGCTAAAAATACTACCCGGGCTCGGCAACAATGAGTAACGCGGCCCAGCCCGTGACCGTCTGAGGACCGGTTCTGTCCGAAGCCTGCTCGGTGAAAAGCTGTCTGAGCAGCCGCCGCCGCGGAGCGGAGAGGGGCCCGCGCGGAGCACCCGCCGGGGACGCGCCGCCTGTGCCGGGGCTCGCGTGAGCGCAGACCCCGGTCCGTCTGCACCAGGGCGGACCAGGTCAGTGTCTGGACGCGTCACCCCGCAGGCCCGGCTAGGCCGGGGTGCAGAAGGGCGGCAGCGGGGGAGGAGGACCGAGGGCCGCGTGCAGCGCACGTGTCCCCAGTACTCACTGCCGGTGTTTCGGCTCCATAACCAAACGCCTGGGACCAGCGACTTAAAGCAGGGAGGGTTTATCTGGGGCTCATGGTTTCGGCTCGCAGGTGGCCGCTGCCAGGGCTACGGGCCAGTGTCGCAGCAAAGCATCATGGGAGAAAGCGGCTCAGATCCCGGCAGGCAGGCGACAGGGGAGGGAAGGGTGGAGGAAGGACAGACCACCGAGGCCGCCTCGAGGAGCCAGTGGCCCTGAGCTGGCGGCCGGTTAGGCCGTGCCTAGGCCGGCGTCCTCGAAGCCGGTCCCCTCCCCCAGCGTCTCAACCCAACCCAGATGCTGCTTGCGGTTCGCCGTCAGCTACTCTCAGCTGGAAACTCTGAGGTCTTGAGGGGTGGCTGTGTCTCCGTCGTGTGTCCCTGCTGGAGCAGAGGGGGCACTGGCAGCTGGAAAACCACAAGGACGCACTCTCCGGGGACCTGGAGGCCACAAGCCCAGAATGCAGCCAGAATGCAGCCAGGGACAGTTCCGGGGGCTCACTGGGTCAGGACAGTACTGTCCGGCCGTATCCTCACCTGGTAAAGGCACAGGGAGCTACGCGGGCCCTTTCTGAAGGACACTAACCTGTGAGAAGCTCGCAGCGGGGAAGGCTTGGCTGCTGCTGAGCTCTGCAGAGGCCTCTGGGCCACGCTGGCTGTGGCACTGCCTTGCTTAGGGCAGAGTGACCCAGGTGAAAGGGTGCTTAGTGCCTGGGCCATGAAGATGCAACTTTCTGGGAATGTTTTCAGTCCGAGGTCGGTGGCAGCTAAGGCTGTGAAGCCCATGGACGTGGAGGGCGACTGTGTCCACAGGACTGTGTCAGGCGAGGCTGCCTGGGCCTCCACGTGGGGTCCTAGCCCTGCAGGGGACTCTGCAGGGCCCAGCTGCAGCACAGCAGAAGGCAGGCTGGGCTAGCACACACCTCCCTCGTGGCAGGCGCATCTGGAGAAGGGCACGGGGAGCCCGATGCACAGGGAACGAAGACGCAGCGGACACAGAAAACCGGCCAGGCTTCCGGGCAGAGCTGCTTCTGGTCAGAGCTGCAGCTGGCTGCAGGTTAGGTGGGCTGCTGGGGAGTGCCAGGAAGGCACAGCCCATCTTCTGACGCTGGCACAGAGCGGGATGTGTCCAAACTCTGTCTTTTGTAGACCTCAGAATACAAAACAACAAAATGAAGAAGCCAGGTACGGTGGCACACCTGTCATCCCAGGTCTCTGGAGGCTGAGGCAGGAGGCTCTCCAAAAGTTCAGGCCCAGACTGGGCTATATAGTGCATTCAAAACGCGCTCGCGCGCGCGCACACACACACACACACACACTCTAAATTTTTAAAATGATGCTGGGAGCCATGTGGCAGGCAGGAGGGGGAGCAGACCCTGGCACCCCCAGACCTCTGATTTTCTCTTCAGATTTATTCTCCCCTGTGACTGCCTGCTTTCATCACAGTGGCAAGGCTGCATGAAAAACAAGCTCATGGTCCTCTTTTCCTGTTCTCCTCTCCCTCGATATGTCGGGTTTCTCCCAGGCAGCACCACACAAGCCATGCTGCAGACTGCAGCCTGCAGGCCTGTCCCCAAGTTTGTCCTCACTTCCAGGTCACCCGGGAGCCCAGGAGGTGAGACCTCTGCTCTGCTAAGCAGCTGTGAAACAGTGAGGCCCACGGAACCGAGGGAAGCACTTGCTGGGGTTAAGTTTCCTTACCCAGGATGTCACAGGGACACTGGTGAAGGAGCACCCAGCACGAGGCGCCCTCTCCAGAGCGCGGTCCTGCGGGAACCTCTGGCTGTGAAGCCTTAGCTAGGGGTTCACGGAGGCTTTGCTACAGGGCACAGGGCATTGACTCTCTGGCCCCTGGGGGTCCGTGTAATCTCCCTCCACCTTCTACCCCCAGAGGTTGGGGCTGGAAGTCCCACCTCACTAATTCTGCTGGACCTTCCTGCCACCAGCCCCATCTTGAAGCCACCTGGCCACTGCCAGCAGTCAGCTTGCCAAGGGGGAAGAACCTCACTCCCTTTCTGGGGGTCTCAGGACTTCCAGAGCCTCTCTCTGGGCTGGGCACTGTAGGGAGAGTAATAATGTATCTCTCCCTGTACCACAGAACTTGCTTTGCAAGGAAACATTGTTGCTATTTTATCAGCTGTATACTACTCTTCAGAAATTCAACCCTGCCTTCCCTGTCCAGGGCTTGAAGTTAGCTCATCAGAGCTCTGGGTTAAGGCAAAAATCCCTCCCTTTTCAGGGCTACAGGAAAGGGGGATTACCACCTTCACTACCTTATGGTGATGGGCACAGGGGTAACCTGCCCTGGGCTCAGGGGCAGAAGGAAAGCAAGCAAGAAAGCAGGCAGACATGAAGCCACTGATTATTTATTTATGTATTGATGGGGGGGGGGGCTTGTATGAGACAGGGTCTCACATGTAGCTCAGGCTTTATCTTTCTGCCTCAGCCTCCTGAGTGCCCAGATTACAGGTGTGCACCGCCCTTCCCAGTTAAAAATTCAGTTGGTTTTTATTGGAAAAAAATTCTTGGTTACATTTCTAAGTATTTGAAAACCCTGGAGCCCTCAGAGCCAACAACAGTGCACAGACTAGGAAACCATGGAGGCCAGAAGTGCAGGACATCAGCGATCGCTCACCTGCCTCGGGAGGACGGGGGGAACACCAGGCCGCTGCCTATTTTTAGGTATGCTTTCACAGGGGCCAGGGGGCAGATGGTATGAGATCACCAAGTCACATCGGAAAAGGAGGAGCGACGGGAAGCTGTGGTGTTGGGGTTCCAGTGTGCACTGCCACACCAGGCTTCATGGTCCCCTTCTCAAGCAGGTGACGATAGCCTGCACCAGAAGCAACACGCTGACTCTAGGTGGAAGGAAGAGGTGACCTCCAAGGGGTAAAGTCTCCAACACTTAAAGACAAAGACCGACAACCAAACAGAAAGACCCCTCGGCCAGCATCTCATCCAGCCATTCAGGTTGTGCATGGCGCCTCCTGGAGCCCGGATCCAGGTGGGCAGAGGCTCTCAGTGGCATGACAGACATGTGGCCCAGCTGGAGAGGGCTGCAGGGACAAATGTGCTCTGAGGGTCTCACTGTCCCCCACAGTCTGAGGTCTCAGCCTCAGAAACCAGAGCAGCAACTGTGGGCTCCCTTTGCCTGCCCAGGCTTTTGCACAGCCTTTGACAGGGACCATGCTGGACCCCTTTGATTCATGGACACTGCACAGTCAGGTGTCACTGGTAGATCCTGAACACATCCTGCTGTGACACATCCTGCTGTGACCAAGCCCTGGCGCTGTCAAAGTGGTCTCCAGTTGCTCCGTATCTGTGCCCCTGGGAGAGACTTCCCTGTCTCTGCCTCACAGCCCTGAGCACTTGGTCCCATGGTGTTTATCTCATCTCTGTTACAAACGGGCAAGTGAGAGTGAGGACAGCGGGCAGCAGGAGAAGTCCTGGGCCCACATGAGATTTGGTGATCAGGCCTTGTCAGACAACCAGTAGCCTGAGGCCACGGTGAATAGGAAACAGGTGGACAGCGAAGTCCAGGGACAGAACAAGTGAGGAGACAGAAGGTCACGGGTAACACTCTGCTCCTGCTGGTCTGGAAAACCCTTTCTCTTTCTCACTCTGTTCTTCTAATAAACAACTTGGACAGGACAGTGGCCAAGAGGACCTGGCAGACACACACATGCCAGGCCCCCCAGTTCTCATGGGCCCGTCTGTCTCCGCATGAGTGAGCTGGGTGACCCTGTAGGCTGAGCTTGGTCTGACTCAGAGGGTCTAAGCTCCGGTCATTTTTTTGGAATAAAAACTCCTGGACACAGTATCCCTTGGCAGCCCACTTTCAGATCCCCTCCTGATTACTGGGAGCTCTGTGACCACAGAGGCAGGGACTAGGGGAAGAAGTCACTGTCCAGGACTCGGTGGGAGTGGACAGGAGCACCGCCTCACCGGCTGCTTCATGGCAGCCCAGTGCTCTGGACTCCGGACTTCCAGCCTCCAGAACCGGGAGCATGGGGCTTCTGTTTGAAGCCACCAAGTCGGGGTGGCCTGGGAAGGCAGGAGGGTGCACACTCGGGCCTGGCACAGGTCGCCTGCTCAAAGGCTCAAGCCCAGGCTGGGCCAACCTGGCTCTCCAGATAGCTGTTCAGTAGGAAAGGACAGTTAGGGGACAGAGCCAGAAACATCCCACCCCACAGAGGGTGCTGTGAACCCCATGCTGACTCCCCCAGTCCACAGGAGGGCTGAGTCTGGTCAGCACAGAAAGGCCATCAGCTAAGGTTCACAGCATTAGAAACTTCGCAGCATCTGACACTTGCATAGCCCAGTTTCTAAGGGTAACACACAGGGCAAGCCAGCCGGGGAGACCCCAGCCCACAGCAACCAGAGGGCAGCATAGAAGTGGTCACCATACAGCTGGACCTCAGAGGAAGCCACTCCCACAGGCCCTTGGAGAAAAAACAGACACACTCAACAACAGACAGGCAGTGGGTGAGGAGGAAGAGGAGGAGGAGGAGGAGGTAAAGATGGAAGAGGTCAAACCCACTCTGGGAAACGCTGGGCTGACAACTCTGGAACAGTGGCTACAGGCCACAGGAGGCCACAGGAGGGCAGTACCCAGTTGCAGGGCAAGCTGATCCCACCTGCAAAAATGGATGAAATGCAGGGTGTGGCTGTGCCCACCAGGAGTTGTAGCATTTGGGAGGCTGAGGCAGGAGGATTGTCACAAATTCAAGGCCAGTCTGGGCTCTATAGTAAGTTCAAAGCCAGCCTATACTATAGAACAAGACCATCTCCAGGGGTGGGGGGGGGAGGCAGCAACCATGAAGCTGGGGCTTGGCTGAGGGGCTACAGATTGGCCAGAGATGCCAGGGGCCAGGGACAGAAGTAGGGCTGGTGAGGAAAGTCTAAGGGCCACTTCAAGGCGGACAGACAGGATCTGGTGACAGTGGAGTGATGGCAGATGGCAGCCACCTGGGTGGGACAGGGAAAGGAAAGTCCAGCCAGAGGGAAGGCAGGGTGCAGACGGCGAGCTGAGCTGTGAGCTTGCTGGATGCGTGGCCTTGGGCATCCAGGTGTGAGTCTAACAGGGCAGATGGTAAGTGCCAGGCGTCTGTACAGATTCACATCCACGGGCAGGCTCAGGCAGGGGCTGCTGCCATAGAAACACAGCGTTTCCTTCCACCAGGACCGCACACAGCGCCAGGCCTGCTGCAGGCCAAGGAAGACGGAAGTGCATGGCGGGATGGGAGAGTCCGGGTGGGAGAATCCAGTGGCCTGGGACAGGGGACAGCAGAGAACTGCATGGGAGGCTGGGGCACCAAGGGAGAGCATTAAACCCGAGGGTGCTAAAAATGGGGGTGGGGCGAGTGACCACTCAGACTGACAGCAACATAGTCCCAGGCCAGAGGCAGGAGGCTGGAGGTTTTGAGACTGGGTCTCACTAGACATTCAGGCTGGCCTTGAACTCACTTTGTAGCACAGGTTGGCTTCGAACTCTGGAGAGCCTCCTGCCTCAGCCTTCCCAGTGCTGGGATCACGGGCCTGTGTAGCCACGTCCCACTTGGGACTCCTTTGTTGAGGGTGGGTTGGGATCGAGGAGGGCGAGCTTCCCACTAGGAGCTGAGGAGGGCCTGTGAGCCCTTAGTAAGCACAAGCACAAGGGAGGCCTTTTGCTTGTTTGAAAGATCACTTTGGCTGCAGAGCCAGAATAAAGGAACCTGGAGGCCAGGGAGCAGTCAGGAAGCGGCGAGTAGAGGGAACAGGGGGCTGCAGATCAGACGCCCAAGGAGCAGAGTGAACAGAACTTGGGGACAGGCTGACCCCTGGAGGCACGGAAAGGGCCCAGGCCGAGCCAAGTTCAGGGATCAGGTTCCTGGGTGACTTCCCAGGGTAGTGTGACACAGCCAAGGTTGGGGCCCCAGGGTGAGCCCGGCAGGGGCAGAGAAGCCAATGCAGGCAGCCGAGGAGGCGTGAGTTGAGAAAGCCTGGGCGGTGCCACATAACTGAGCTATTAGCTTAGTAAAAGGAATTGGTAAAGGGCTGGCAATAGGAGGGCAGAGGTGGGAAGGTCTCTGCCACACTTGGCAGTTTTTCTGCTTACACTGGAGACACCAGAGGGCACTAAGCTTCAGGGCAGTGCACGGCTTTTATTCCAGTACTTTGGGAGGCTGAGGCAGGAGGATCCCAGTTCCAAGCCCAGTCTGGTCAACTCAGTGACTTAGGGAGACCCTGCCTGAAAATAAAAAGGAGCATCACAGGGAACCCTAAAACTCAAGGCCCTCTGAAAGGACAAGGGACTTCTCACTTTACAGTCACACAGCTCAAAACATAAAGATACTCTTGCGGTTTCCTAAAGTTGGAGATGTTTCAGATGCAAACATTTTCAGACTAACAGTCTTTGAAATGAGTGAGACAAACCACTGACAACAGAGCTATGGATTTGGGGATTAGGTTTGTCATATTCATGATCCCAATGCTTGATTATGTCTTCTACGCACTTGCCAAACACCTCACCCATCCCCTTATGCAGGGTAAAGTGCATACCACGCCTCGGAAATTAACACAGGCTTGAAAGGTATTAAAGCTGATTTTAAAATCCAGGCGTTTTCCGGGGTCTGGTCTAGGATTTCCACTTTGGAAAGCAGTCCCCCATGCCTCTATAGGCTTTGGAAACACACTGTACTGTCCTATGTAGCTTGCCTGACCCGAACCTTTCTGTAGAGCTGCTCTCTACAGCCCAGCATTTCTGCGAGCGGGTCTGCAGGTAGAGTTGTATTAGTTGTGCAACAAAAGGAAGCCTTCGAGACACCAAGAGAAAATATGAGGCGGCCCTGCGCCCCAAACACCTTTTAGAAGAGGCCTGTGACCGCGCGTCTGAAGCCGGCATCTGCAGCTTTAGTGCAAGGCTCCCGCAGCCGAGCAGAGCCCACGCAGAAGACGGATCGCAAGGCGCGGGCCCGCAGGCCACCCGCTGCGTGGCCCTGATCCCCACCCCCCGTGGGGCCTGACGCTGGCCCTCGCCCTCCTAGGGCTCCCGCTGGCAGGAAATGCAGCGACCTCTGCTGCCACAGTGCAGGGTCCCGCCCGACCCCGGCCCGCGGCCGCCTCCGCCGCCGCCGCCGCTTCTCGGATCTGCGGGACTCGGGTAGCGGCCGACGCGGAGGACGCAGGGACCCACGCGCGGCGCCGACGCTGCCCCTGCCCCCTCGCCCCGCCCTCCCGGCCCCAGCGCCGCGCACCTCCCTCGCCCCGCCCCCCGGAGCCTGTCGGCCAATCCCAGCGCCGCGCACGTGACGAGCGCTGCCGGCGATGACCTCATCCCTGGTGTGGGATGACGTCAAATTCAAGATGGATGGAATCACAGCGGCAGCGGCGGCTGTGGCGCGCGCGAGCTGAGTGTGAGCGGAAAGGATCCTGGCCCCTGCCTCGGAGCTGAAGAGCGGTGAGTAACTGTCAAGTCCCTGGCTCTAGGAGAACTGCGGGGCCCCGCGGAGGGCAATAGCCTCCCCGCAAAACGCGGCCTTTCCTGACGTAACTCTGAGGTGATTTCTCTCCTCTTTTTCCTCCACCAGCGGGTTGCGAGCCCCGGACCTTTCTGCGCTTGCGCGGCCCCGTGGCGCTTACCGAGCATGCCCGGTCTCCCACGTAGTCGCTTGTGCTTTTGCATTGCGCATGCTCTGTGCCCGCACTTGGCCTCGCCCTGGCTACTGCGCTTGCGTGGTCCTTTGGCCGGCAGTGCGATTTGCCCCGGCCGTGCAGCCTGAGGTGGCCACCGCGTGGGGCCGGGGCGCGGGTCTCTGCATAGCCGTTGCTGCGCCCTGCGGGGGAGGGCGCGCGCCACCGTCTGGGCAGGTGCAGCGTTAGCTGGGCCGAGCGAGCGTGCGCGGAAGCTGGCGGGCGTCTGTGGGGACCCCGCACCTGCCGCGCCCGCGACGAAGCGTGACAGCCCGGTGCCCAGGTTGGCTCTGCGGCCTGGCGCTGCCCTCGGACGGCCGGACCTCGGGGCACTCTCCTGTCGCTGGCGGCCTTCGCCTGGGACACGAGGCTGGGGACAGGGTCGGGACGTCACGCGATGGAACCCGCTGCACCGCGCGCCCTCCCCGGGCCGTCCTCATCACCCCGACCCCGACCCCCCCATAGCACGTCCGGTGTGTGCAATGGGACACCAGGCGTTAGGGACAGCGTGTGCACTCGGAGTCCCCGGGAATCCCGCGGCAGAGACCCACACCCGGTAATCCTGGAAAAGGGTTCAGACAGGTGCCCGACGGTGGGGACACAGCGGGGTTGGGAGCCCTCGCCCAACCTGGGACTTTTCCTGCAGTGCGTGGGCTCCCTGCCTGTCACCTCTGCATCAGAAGGCATGTGTGTTACAGGACAGTCCAGCGATTGTTCATCAGCATGACCCTGAGTCATCAGTTACCCAGTTTGTGGTCTGTTTCTCCGCCCTTTCTTAAGAGGACAAAAAGCGGGTTCGTCCATTTTAAGATTTCTCATTGAAAATCAGTTTTTAAAACCTACCCTCTGATGCTGAAAGGAGTAAGTCTTGCCTTATCTCTAATGACAGACACGTTAACTTGACCTCTACATGGCGTTCAAGCAAAAGAAGACCCTTGAGGCATTGGCTGGTTTAAAAGTAACTTTTCGCTTACTTCATCCTTCCTTTTGGCACTGTTGAAAGTATGATGTGCTTTATTGTGTGGAAATAAAAGTTGAAGAAAATGTCAGCCCTCCCCCAAGCAATTTATAGTATTTTATGTCAAGGAAAATAAATGACTATGCTGGTAAAAGTTAAAAACTAAAAGTAACAGAAGAAGGCCTGGGTTTCTAAGGAAGTCTCTAGAGAGAAGGAAGTGACTGAGGAGACAATTTTGATTGTCCTCAAAGTCTGTGAGGATGTGGGGGCAGATACTAGAGTTGTCCAAGGATTAGGTTTATATGTCTCAGCAATTGGCCAAAAGGGACAGTGGAGGGGGAGGCCCAGGACACCTAGGTGTCAGCTCAGGCAAGCAGAAATAAGGATGGGGACACAGGGTTTGGGTCCTGGCTGCAGTGCTGGACCTGTGGCATGTAGTGTGACGTGTCTAGGCAGCAGAGACTCAGACTTGGGGGGCGTCTTCATCTAGGAGCTATTAAAGCTGTCAGTGCAGGCAAAGCAAAGAAGGAGCCGAGTGCGGCTTAGTAACACAGCCGGCAAGTTCCCTGGTTTCTCTCTCACTGCACTGGATACCTGCCGGGCCCTGAGCTGGATTTGGAACACACGAAGGGAAAGGAGCTCTTCCTTAGGGAGAGTCTCCAGAGGTTGACAGCACGGGCACTGCTGAAATAGCTGAGGGGTTACCATGAGGAGATGGGTTCTAGCCACACAGCTGGCTGCTGCTGGCCAACCCCTGTTGCAGAAATTCTGTAGAGATCCTGGTGTTTCAGCTGGATCTTTGTACAGAAGGTGAGGCAGAGAAGGTATTACAGGAGGCAGAACTGGGTATGCTAGTTGGGAGGGCAGATGGTCAGGGTGCTCATAAGGTGCAAAGGTGAGCTAAGGCAGTGCAAGCTTTGTGTGTTGGGCTGCAGCTTGGCAGTATGAGAGAGTGGTGTTCTAAACTAGGGCAGTGATGTGACTGGCTTTACTTAAAGAAAACAATAAAAAGGCATGGTTTCCACTCCTGCATTTAACTTGAGTAGAGAGGCCAGAAAAAGCAACCAATGTTTATTGTTATGCTTGATACCACATTGGGTACTGTACAGAGGGCAGGCGACAGTAAATAATTTATCAGCCTTAAATAGCAGACCATCCTGCTGAGGAGCCCCAGGGGGCCCTTAGCGACAGCGTGAAGAGGCAGTGTGTAAACGTGCCTACTGGGATGGCAGGAAAACTGCAGGGAGTGTTTACTGGTTTGAAGCTGAGGTAGTGAAGAAAGGGATTCTGGGACTGGGACTCAGGCAGCAGTCCCAGTGGCCTCTCTGCTTGACCTGCAGGTGGTCTCTTCTCTGTGTCTTCACAGGGTTGACCCCTGGGTGTGTTTTTGTTCTGGCCTCCTCTTGAAGACCCTGGTCATACTGGACCGGGGCACATTTTAACTCAGTTGTCTCATTTTGGCTGAGTTGTCTCTGTGAGACACATCACCAGATATCATTGTGTGCTGAGGGGCAGGGTCTTAGGACTTGGGTGTGGGAGTGGGGCTGAGATGGGACACAACTCAGCCTGAAAGCAAGGCCTCCCAGAGGAGTTGGAACCTTAGGTGGGCTGGGGAGGTGTCAGGTGTAGCCTAGGACCTCCAGATCTGGTAGCAGAGCACCTCACGAGGGAGGGGACGCGTTATCAAGTGAGTAGCAAAGGGAAAGAAATTAAAAACACCAGTAATTTGAAAGCCAGCTTTGTAGCGTCTTGGAGCCCATGTTTCAGATTTTGCATTTTAGCCTGATGGAGAGCCGTTCTATTACTGTTTGGTTTCTAACCAGGCTTCATAGGCTGACTTCATTCTTCCAGATCCTAGATCTCACCAAAACCTTAGAAGCCTTTCCTGACCATCCTCTGCAGCAGCCCAGCAGCCCTCACTCCCATTGGGGCACTCACAGGGAAGTTCTCTGCTTCACTCCACTCACTAGCAAGGGGTGGCTTTGTCTGAGCGCTCCATACCTCAGATGCACCTAACCAGGCCTGCTCAGGAGGACGGGGGTCGGATAAGTAAGCTGAATAGGTGACAACAGCGCCTGCTGTCTGTGTGTGTGTGTGTGTGTGGCCTGGCCCGGCTTTGCTTCAGGCAATTCCACCCAGCAGCAGCATTAAAGACGTGACAGGAGGGATGACTGCCACGTGAGAATGGATTAGTTAGGGTTCAGGAGGAAGGAGAACAGAAACTGACCCGGCTGCCTTGAATTGAAAAAGAAATGTATTATAAAAACACAGATCGTTCTTAGAAGTGAAGGGAAAGCTTTAAAAAACCCCGTGGGACCGGAAGGGCCCAAACCAGAGTGACTGTAGGCATCCGTGCATCAGGGCCCCACTGGGGTGAACCGGCCTCATTCACCGTGGCCTCTGTCCTCCTCCTCAGGACCCGCGTTCTAGGGAGAAGAGTCCTCATGGCCCTGCCTTGGGTATGTGCCTGTCGGCGTCAGACTGTGCTCCTGAGCTGCTGCATGGCCAGGCTGTGGCCTGGGCGCTGCTGCAGTGTGGGGAAGGGGCCACCAGTGTGATCTGGAGTCACCCCGGAATACACCTGTGAGCCCCGTCCACGAGGGGACGGGGAGGAGACTGCAAGCCTGACAGTGGATACCTTGGTAACCTGATCCCAGCTCCCACTGGAGGGTGGAAGGACCCCCAGCCAGCCTACCTTTGCAGTCCGAGGCACTGTACATGTCTCTGGGTTTCTGTGCCATCAGCAAGTGTGACGGTGAGGCCGGACTTGTGGCCAGCTTCCTGCCCCTCCAAACAGCAAAGCCACGGGGAGAGTGAGGGCCAAATCCAGAGGGCAGGGTGTGTCTGTCCGTGGCAAGGGCAAGTGCTCATGTGTGCATCTGGGTGCATGCCTGTGTCACCTTAGGGTCACCGAAGCAGTCTCCAGCGTGCCGAGGCTCAGCGTTGCCAGGGTGTAGCTCAGGGTGACATTTGGGTGTGACAAGGCATTTTCCTGTAGGACCCCTGGGGAGGATGGGATAAGCCAGCCTTGGGGAGAGCTCACTCACCACACTCCTGCACTGTGACGCCTGAAGGTGGGGAATCGTTTTGCTCGTCTCTCGCTCACTGAGTCCTTGCACTGAGTAGCTTTCTTCATGTCTTCTGCCTCTGTCCCCAGAATGCTATGTGCTGCCCCTCAGCAGTCGCCATTCCCTGCAGCTGATGCACCCTTGGCATAAGGACGGAAACACTGGGTTAAATTAGTTTGTATGAAGAGAGGGGTGCCCCACACACCTCCATTTAGTATGGAAAAGTCTGAGATGATGGGATGAGATAGTTTTCTGGGATGAAGCTCTGAGGCTTGGTGGTTATTCTAGGCACCTGAGCTGGTGGCCAGAGCCAGCCTTCAGGAGTGGAGAAGCCCAGGGATGGGACAGGCACCTTTGTGTGCCTGCAGTAGGGACATGGAGAAGGTGGCCACCTCAGCCTTCCACAGTGCTTCTGCCCCATGCAGTCCTGCCGGGGGAGCCTTCTGGTCACTGTGCCCCTAGGGCTGTGCTACTTCACCTGCCTCTCCTCCCTCCACCGCACCCCGCTACCCTCAGGAAGCAGAGGGAGAGGTGGAAGGGAGGCATGTGCTGCCCAGGGGTTGTGCCCCTGCTGGTGTGGCTTTGCTGGGCCCTCCTGGAAAGTCCCTGTGTGGGCGGAGCGTTGGCAGCGTGTGTCTGCGTGGAAGCTGGCACTGGGCAAGGCCGAGTGGTCTGTAGAGGTCACTGCCGAGTCAGGGCAGGCGCTGGGTCTGAGGCTTTCCGTGGAACTGTTCCCTCCAGCATGGGCTGCTCGCCATGCAGTCTCTCACTGTGAGATTTGGGGAAGCAACCTGACTCGGGCAGTTCTGGCACTTCGGGCAGTGTTTGTGTGCAGATCCAAGTGGCCGGCCAGCCTGCTGTGTCAGTGCCTTTCCAGGAGGTCCTCTTGGTGCGTCCAGCTGCCCAGAAAAAGCCTTTTCCTTCCCATCAGCCCGAGTTCCCGTTAGGAACCCTCTCATTCTGCTGTGGCCACCATGCCAGCACCTGTGCTTGTCAAGCTGGGTGACATGGCCAGTGGTGGTGACCGCGATTACACCTGAGGCCCACTGTCTTTGGTAAGCCAGGAAGCTGTCTCACAGCTGCCCCTGCGGGAAAACAGGGATCCCCATGTTGGGAACCTGAAAGGGCGCTGAGGAGGCGGTGCACTGAGCGGTAGAGTGGGCCTCTGCGGGGGCTGCTGAGCAGAGCAGCCAAGAGTCCCGAGAGGCCGGTCCGCACCCCGCTGGCCGCCGAGGCTTGCTGGGTCCCCTGCTGTCACAATTTCACCTGCGTTCTCCACAGAGCAGTTTATATCTGCAGCCTCCTTGTTAGACTCAGTAATATATTCACCCGCAGGGGTCCAGGGTAGGGGTTGTCTGCAGCAGCCTCGGAGAGGGGCTTCCAACCCTAATAAGTGCATCAAACATCAAAGCAAGACCCTTCCAAGGAGGAGGCGCTCACACCTCCCCCTAGCGCCCCCAGCCCGCTGCAGGGCTGGACCCCGGCACCCCTGCTTCTGAGCCCAGGGGCCTCCCCCTAGACCCTCACCTCCATCACCTTCCCCAGCTTCCGGCCCTCTGCTCCCTGTGGCCCGCTTTTTCACCTGCAGCTGCTTCTGCCATGCCTCAGGCTCCATCTTATGACGTTGCCTGCACTGCCCTTGTCCCTGAGTAGCCTTTGCCTCTCTCTCCACACTCCCCAATGTGGAGGACTGGTCTCCCAGGGTCTGGTGGCTGCACCGGACTGTGTCCCTCCCTCAGCAGCCTGTCTGCCGCCTGCACGCTGCACTGGGCTGGCATAGATTATTACCCTGGCCTATTTCTGTGCAAGGCTTCAACTCCAAGAGGCAGGCCATGTTCCGTAGGTTCACATCCACCTGTCAGTAGAGTTCTAGAACATTCTGGGTGGGTCCCAGTCGTGCAGCACATGCAGTATGATGCCTTTTAGAGCCCAGGGGCCAAACCACCCTGGAGCGCCTGGTCTCACAGCTGTCTCACTGGCCGTGGGCAGTGGGTATTCAGTTGCTTATTTCCCAGCTTGTCAGACAGGGATGGGGGTGTCTCTAGGAATTAGAGGAGCAAACGAGGCAGCACAGTTGGGTGTAGGCGCTCGGCCTCTGAGCGTGCCCACTGCTCATCGACATGGTCTCCAGTGAGCATCTTACTGACTGTGCCTCAGTTTGCTCATCTGTGTAGCACAGACAGTAATGAAACCTGCCTTTCAAAGGTAGTGAAAGCCCTCAGCTAATGCACAGGTGTTTGCACACACAAGGTATTCCGGGTGTCCCAGCAGGGTCTGCTTGGGAGGGTGCTGCTGGTGCTGTACCGCTCCTGTGCCCTGGCTGTCAGGGCCTCGGACTCCTTGGGCTGGCGGGCTCGCCGATGCCTCCCAGGGAGGTCCCAGCCGGAGGAGTAGTTTCACCACAGCCCGCAGAGTTTTCAGGGACAGACCGTATTTATCTATAGCTTAACTCTTTGTGGCTCTCTTATTAGATATTTTTGTTCAGGGAACACAGAAGCCCGTGCTTCAAGAGATCAGCGGCAGTCATTTGGAGCAAGACCTGAGCCGCGAAGAAGGAAGAAGCTTCCTAGGCAGCGAGAACGTTGTGCATGGGCTGAGGGGGCGTGGCTTCCGGGGTGGGGGGGCGTGACCATCTCGTGGCTGAGCCATGTGTACTTTCAGTCTCCCGCTGTTTGGGTTCCCGGCAGATCAGGCCCAGGCGCAGGGTGTGGACGTCACTGTTTCTATGGCAAAGTGTTTCCGTGGGTTTTGGGAAGTACAAGGCGGCCCGCGGCAGAGCCTGGGCTGAGGGCAGGGATCCGCTCACGGAGGAGCGCCGGCCGGGCCCACCCTGCACCAAGCAGCCTGGCCCTGCTCTGGAGGCTCGAACCCTTTCCTCCTGTTGTCCCTCAGCCTCACTGTTAAACATCCTGGGGGCTGTGCCCTTCCGTCCCGTGCCACCTTCTGGTCCCGGCCCCCTGGTGGTGGCAGCAGGCTCCTACCCTGGTTCTTCTGCCTTGCAGTCTGTTCCCGTAGTGTCCACTGAGGAAGCGTAGCTAGGCTTCACCACCCCCTCTACCTGTGTCCCAGTGCCCCCCAGCCCTGCGCAGTCTTGTGCCCTTGCTGTTGTGGACAGCACTGGAGCCAGAGCTGGGGACCTGCTCTTCTGCTCCCCGCTGCTGTGCCGTCTCCGCTGGACAGACGCAGGCCTGCCCGTCTCCTGGAGCCTCTCAGGTGCGGTTTCTCGAGGCTCCCGGTAGAACAGGGTGCGCTGTAGCTGCCGGGTCAGCAGTGGGTATTGTTACCATCTCACTTGGAGCTCGCAGCGTGCGTGGAAGCTGCTGTCTGTGCCTTCGTGGTGCACACTGAGGCTCAGAGGTGGGCTTGCCCAGCACCTCAGCCTCTGGCTGTCTTCACTCAGACCTGCAGAGAGAGGTGCACGTTAGGACCCACTCAGCACACACCTGCAGGGGTGCCAGCATCTGTTCCAACCCTCACTGCCGACAGCCTGTACTCTGGCCTAGTTGGGGTTCTTTAATGGCTAGTTTCCAACCATATGATTGGATTTAAAGACCCATTTGACAAGTCACTTGTCCAGCTTTTGTGCTGCATCTGCTGCCTTTCCCTGTGCCACATCTCTGAAATTCTTAGTGTGGCACACTGCCCCCCCAGCAGCCGAGTCTAGGCCCAGGGCGTGGCAAGCTGACTTCATCTGCTGAGCTCTCTTCGCGGAGGGGGGCTTTACACACACACGTGCCACCCTTAGGCTGATGGGCTGAAGAAGTGCCGGGGGTTACCAGCCGACAAAGAGGGACGCACTCCTGCTACGCAGTCAGCTAGACGGTGGCCATTCACCCTGGAGGATGGGGCAGGGGCGCAGGGAGGCCTGGCAGGCTCGGGCCAGGTGCTGGTGTGGGACCTGGCTGTGGGCACTGGCTCCAGGGGCAGGACCACGCCCCAAGTCAGCCCCCGACCCTGACCGGAAGCGGGAGCAGTGCCAAGAGCGTGTGTTGCACAGGTGGCTGCTGGCTGGTGGCGCCATGGGTTCCTCTCTCTGGGCCCTCCTGAAGAGAGAACCACAGACTGCTGGACCCGAAGACTGGTCCATCTGCCCCAGACCCGCTCCGTGTCATGACGCTGTCACAGATGTTCTTGCTTATTCTGGATACACTCTAATAGCAAAATAAATGTCATGACAGTTTCGTGTGTCTGTGTCTGTGAGATGCTGGTGGTGAAACCCAAAGCCTCATTTGAGCTGCACCAGTCATATCACCACTGAGCTACGGCCTCAGCCCCCTGCCCATGTTTTAAGAAGCAAACAGGGACCACTTGAGTAACCTACCATGGGTGGGTCGCCTGTGGAGTGACAGGTGTCACCTCAGGCGTTGCCTGCCCGCCTTGTGAAATGGCTCTTGTGTGATTGTTTGCTTTGATACCAAATTAAATGCTTATTAATCCTGTTCTTTCCAAAAGTGAAAATGCATTTGCTGAGTACTTAGCACACTTGAGATGCTGGCTCCACCCAAAAGACCCGAGCAGAGGCGGGGACAGGGCTGGGGTGCAGATAAGTAGGCAGCTCGAGCCGGGAGCGGGCACCAGGATACATGCTGACCCTCCAAGCACCCTTGGCTTGCTTTTAGATTGGTGGAGAGTTTCAGAGAAATCGCAGTTGAAATCTCTTAATGCAGTTTAGAACCAGGCCAAGTTTTCTTGCTGATGTTGAAAATGTGACTTGGTAAGGGGAAGACACTGGGGGTTGCCAGGAAGTTAGAATGAGAAAACCCTCGCCTGATCTGTAACACTTCAGCAGATGCCGGCTCAATTGGCGGTGGTCTTCCCTTTTCAGATCCCCGCCCTGTGTAAAGGTCTAGGGGACCTGTACTTTGCAGACCTCCACTGTCTCTACTTACCATTTTAAGGGCACATGGTGATGAAACTCAATTAGAATTATAGACTTAGGCGTTTTGATAATTCTTATTTATTTTCTGAACTTCTTAGAACCAAGAATCAAATGGGTAAAGACCCTAAATACTAAATCTTTATCAAGTATCATGTGTCACTTCCATATCTACTTGGCAAGTTCTAGAAGCCTTTGGTGGTACAAAATCCTTACCATAATTTTTTTTTTGTAGGTAGTGCTAGGTATCGAACCTAGTTCCTCTCCCCAGTCACACCCCAGCCCCCTGTGTGGTCTTCAGTTCTGAGACTCCGTCACTGTCAGGAGATGTTTGGTCTGAGCCATGACCTGTGTGCTGTTGTATCTCCGCTGCGGTGTTGCTGGGGTGCTCACAGGCTCCCGTGGGCCCAGGCTGCAGCGCCCCCTGGCCTCCGAGCCCCTCCCCAGAGCGTTGGCTGCTGGTGGTGACTGCCTCGCCTCTGTCTTTCAGATACGCCCGTGCGATGGAGGGGTTGCTGCACTACATCAACCCAGCGCACGCCATCTCTCTGCTCAGTGGCCTCAACGAGGAGCGCCTCAAGGGACAGCTGTGCGACGTGCTTCTGATTGTCGGGGACCAGAAGTTCCGAGCCCACAAGAATGTGCTGGCTGCCAGCAGCGAGTACTTCCAGAGCTTATTCACGAATAAGGAGAACGAGTCCCAGAGCGTCTTTCAGCTGGACTTCTGCGAGCCGGACACGTTTGACAACGTCTTGAACTACATCTACTCCTCGTCGCTCTTCGTGGAGAAGGGCAGCCTTGCTGCCGTGCAGGAGCTGGGGTACAGCCTGGGCATCTCCTTCCTGACCAACATCGTCTCCAAGGCCCCGCAGGCCCCCTTGCCACTGTGTCCCGGCAGGAAGCGGGTGTCCACGGACGAGGACGAGGCTGGCTCCCAGAAGCGGAGTGTCATTGTGTGCCAGGCCAGGGGAGACACACCTGGGAAGACCCCTGTGGCCAGCCCGGCTGACCTCAGTCCTGCTTCCCGGCTGTCCCCCAGCGTCACAGGCAAGAACGGGGCCAGCAAGCCGCACATCCCAAAGCCAGCAGAGCCGCTGCCCGCTCTGTCCTTACCCGACAGGAGCTGGCCAAAAGATGGTACCTCGGCACAGGCCACGTCCCTAGAGCCCCCTGCGGAGGACCCGAGCCGAAGCAGTTCGGGAAAGAGAAATGCAGCCCTGCCCTCCAAGCCTGCGCAGGACAGAGAGGCCTCAGAGGACAGGCTGGGGGCCAGCGGCCCACTGCCAAAGGGCAGAGCCATAGAGCTGGCTCTGAGGAGGCCGAGGCCGCCAGTGCTGGCCCTGCAGGGCCCCTCGGAGACGCCCTATCTGCTGAAGGAGACCGGCAAGGGTGGCCAGGGCGAGGAGAGGAACCTGCTGTACTACTCCAAGCTGGGCTTGGTGATCCCGTCCAGCAGGTCTGGGCCCGGGAACCAGAGCATCGACAGGAGCGGGCCCCTGGTGAAGAGCCTGCTGCGCCGGTCCCTGTCCATGGACAGCCAGGTCCCCATCTACTCCCCAGCCATCGACCTGAAGTCCCCCCCAGGCTCAGTCACGGCAGCCAAGGACGCGCCAGGCAGCGTCTTCTGTGCTTTATCGCAGAAAGCTGCTTTCAGAGACTGCGGCGACAGGAAGGCTGCCCCGGACGGCCGCACCCCCGTGTTGCAGCCACACCGCCTCCGGTCCTTCAGTGCCTCGCAGTCCTCGGAGCGGGTGGTGGCCGGCCCGGTGCCTGAGCTGCGCATCAAGACCGAGCCCAGCAGCCCCCTGTCCGAGCCCTCAGACATCATCCGGGTCACCGTGGGCGATGCCGTGGCCACGAGGGACTCGCCTCTGAAGACCGAGGAGGACCCAAAGGACATGAGCAGGCTTCCGGCCAAGAGGAGGTTCCAGGCAGACAGAAGGTCGCCCTTCAAGAAGGCCAAGGTCAACGAGCACGGACCCCTGGCCTCAGGCGAGAACTGCCAGGACGGCCCCAGCCCCCCTCCCCTCGACGGTGACTTCCCAGATTCTGACTTGAACAGAGACGAATTTGGTGAGTTGGAGGGGCCGAGACCCAACAAAAAGTTTAAATGCAAACATTGCCTTAAAATCTTTAGATCAACAGCAGGTCTGCACCGCCACGCTAACATGTACCATAACCCAGAGAAGCCCTACGCTTGTGACATCTGTCACAAGAGGTTTCACACCAACTTCAAAGTGTGGACACACTGTCAGACCCAGCACGGCATAGTGAAGAACCCGTCCCCGGCCGCGAGCTCCCACGCGGTTCTGGATGAGAAATTCCAGAGAAAGCTGATTGACATAGTGAGAGAGAGGGAGATTAAGAAGGCCCTGCTCCTTAAGCTGAGGCGCGGCAAGCCCGGCCTGCAGGGCCCGGGCGGCTCCCCAGCGCAGCAAGCCATCAAGAGGAACTTGCGCTCGCGGGCCAAGGGCGCGTATGCGTGCGCGTCCTGCGGAAAGGCGTACCGCTTCCTCTCGCAGTTTAAGCAGCACATAAAAATGCACCCGGGAGAAAGAGCCCTCGGAGCACATAAAGCTGCTAAGCCCAGAGAGCACGCGCCTCGGGCCGGGGCGGCCGAGGGCCAGGAGCTTTACCCGTGCCGCCTCTGTAATGCTAAGCTCTCTTCTCTTCTAGAGCAAGGCAGCCACGAGCGCTCGTGCCGGAACGCCACCGTTTGCCCCTACTGCAGCCTCAGGTTCTCCTCGGCCGCGCTGAGGCGGGAGCACGAGGGCAGCTGTGAGTACCGCAGGCTGACCTGCCTGGAGTGCATGCGCACCTTCAAGTCCTCCTTCAGCATCTGGCGGCACCAGGTGGAGGTGCACAAGCAGAACAGCATGGCGCCGGCCGAGCGCCCGTCCCCGCCCGCGCCCGCCCCCAGCGCCAGCGCCAGCGCCGGCCCCGGCGGGGAGCCCCAGGCCCAGCCCGAGCCCAGCAAGGCCAACCACGTCGCCCCCGCGGCCAGCACTGCCGTGCCGCCCAAGGAGGACAGCGCGTTCAGCGACTCCTCGGAGCACGTGAACTTCGACTCGGAGGACTCGTCCTGCCTCCCCGAGGACCTCAGCATCTCCAGGCCGCTGAAGCTCCAGGTGAAAGAGGAGCCCGCGGAGGAGGCCGAGGAGGAGGTGCCCGAGGCCGCCCGGGACTCGGGCCCCGGCAAGGAGGCCGGGCTGTGGCCCTGCGAGAAGTGCGGGAAGGTGTTCACGGCGCACCGGCAGCTGGAGCGACACCAGGAGCTGCTCTGCTCCGTGAAGCCCTTCATCTGCCACGTGTGCCACAAGGCCTTCCGCACCAACTTCCGCCTCTGGAGCCACTTCCAGTCACACATGGCGCAGGCCGCCGAGGAGCCGGCGCAGAAGGAGGCGGAGGGGGGGCCCGCACCCACAGACTCGCCCTCGCCGCCGCCCCTGCCGCCGCCGCCGCCGCTGCCCAAGATCCAGCCCCTGGAGCCCGACAGCCCCACGGGCCCGCCTGAACCCCCCGCCACCGCCCCGGCCCCGGAGAAACTGTTCGCCCCACAGGAGTCCGACACCCTCTTCTACCACGCGCCACCCCTGTCGGCCATCACCTTCAAGCGACAGTTCATGTGCAAGCTCTGCCACCGCACCTTCAAGACGGCCTTCAGCCTCTGGAGCCACGAGCAGACGCACAGCTGAGCCACGGCCCGCGGCCGCAGCGCGGGGATGGCTGCGGCTGGGGTCCTCGCGCCCGAACTGGGCCGGGACAAGCTGCCGCAAAGGGAGGCGCCCGCTGAGCACCGCAGCTCCGCCCAGGCCCCGCTGGCCGCTGCTGCCGCCGCCGGGGAGGCGGGTAACGGCCTGCGAGCGGCCCTCCGTGCCGGTCGGCGTGCTGGCCGCACTGAGGTTTCCGGTTTAGGCCCTCGTGACTGTCCTCGGCGGCGCCAGCTGAGCAGCCCCTCCTTTGGTCGTCTCAGACACCTGGTTCCAGGTAAATGTCAGCCTTGTTCCTGAGACCAAAAACATACTGGGAAGGCGTGGAGTCATTGCAGTATTGATTTAGGTCTGAAAATACCTTAGCAATAAGAGAATAATAGATAAACCTCAACTTTAATAAATTATCCTGACACTTGATAAAAACCAATAGTGGGTATTTTGTGGTCATGGAGAACTTTTTGTATGAAAATTGTGAGAAATTGAAATCAGCAATAGACACGCTTAAATTTTTATGAGATAACCGACCTCACCCTTGGTCACTTGGTATAGGCCTGACAGTCGCTCTGTAAGAAGACAGGGACAGAAGCACGGCTTGCACCCAGGCCTGGCTCCCACCCCAGGGAAGGACGGTCCACGTCCAGTGTCCTCTGAGTCCCCCCGCCGGACTGCAGAGCTGAGTGTAGGTGGGATGGAAACCAAAGCTGATGCGCGGCACTCACCTGGGGTCTCCTGGTGGGGTGATGGGTGAGTGGGGCGTGGGCAGGCAGCCACGCTGCACCCCAAGCCCGCAGAGCACGGGACACCCCGCAGTGCCAGCCTGCCCGGATGGCCCCGCAGGCTCCACAGTCTGTGCCTCTCCGTGGCCCCTGCTCCGCGCTCAGAAGTCCCCGTGACGCACTTCCAAGGGTCCAGGGTTAGCGCTTGCTACTCGTTTTGGTCCCTAGGGTTTGGGGGCTTTTCCTTTTTTGTATACATTGTAATTAAAAGAATTTTAGAAGGTGTTATCCAAAGCTCAGTGAGTATTTCAAAAGGGAAAACACTCCACTTGTGTGGGGAGGGTTCATGAGATACTGAAACAACGAATCTTTTTCAGATAGGGACACTGATCCAGATGCCAAGTTTTTTTTTTTTTTTTTTTTTACCAGCTATTTCAAATTAAAGTCAACTACTGCGGTTGTGGAATGATTTTGAATTTGTGCTCCAGCCGGAAAGAGCTCTGTGGCCAGCACTCCTCGCCAGTCGGGAAGGGTGCTCTTGACGGAAACACAAGCGTTTTTATAAACTACTAACTGACTTTGTATATTAGAGAAACTATATATGAAATTTTGCCTTTTATCCTTCCACTTGAAAAAAAGCTATCAAAAATCCCAAAATATTTTAGTACTATTTTGTTCTTCAATTCGATGGAGAGAGGGAAAATAAAATTAGGTTGCAGTTCCTGATTCCTGCTGTCTTTCTATTTCTTGAAGAAATCTATGCATTTTAGAGATGAGCCCGACCTTTGCTGAAGGCAGCGTAGGGAGGCGTGGTCGCACATGAGTTCCCGCCATGTGTCACCCAGTGTCGCTTGCTCTGAGCACCCTGGTAGCTGTCGCTTCTTCAAGACAAGACAGCATCACCCACATGGCCTCTGTGATTTCTGAAAGTTCACAGAAAGAACACATACTATCTTGACATCGTGCAGGCAGTATCCCAGGATTTGGACCTTTATGCTACATTTTTGAAGGTTTTTTAAATACATTTAATCAGTAAAAAATATTTTTGATCTAAATATAGGCTCTGCATATCTGTTAGATTTTAAAAATTACCAGTGTTTTTGTCCTGTTCACATTTTTGTCTAGGCAAAAATACAAGATTTCAAATAAAATTTTGAACCAAAAACATTTATAAATGCAGTTCTGGTTTTTCTATTACTTTTTATACCGTACCTTAAAAGCATTAGGCTGAAAGAGTTTATTTTGGTGGTCAAAAAATAAAAGATAAAATGCCTCCGCTGGTGTAACTATTTTAAATGTTAAGAAGTAGGATAATGAAAGACACATTAATTGCTTTTTGTAAAGAATGTTTCCCTTGGCCTGCAGGCGGATAGTTGCTGTAAAATAAATCAGTCTTTCATCCCTACAGCTCTTTAGATAGTGAAGATATTCTTGTAAATGTTTTCCTTTGATTGTAATTAATTTTTAAAAAGGTAGAAAATTCATTATTCCTTGTAAGTATTCAGGATGCCTGCTTTTTTATGCAGTTGTGAAAGAATGTAAGATGTTTTAATATATTCTGTTAATCTGAGAACTCAGTTATTTTTTTTATATGGTGAATGGAGGGAGTAACAAAATGTGTTTTTTATCTTTCAAAGTAAGCAATGGAGGTAACAATATTGTACATTTTAATTGTACTATTTCAAGATTAATGCTAGAACTTTCACCTTTAAAGCTACTATAGATTTACAGTTTTTCCAAAATGTACAATTCAGTAGCATTGTTACTTACATTTGTGGGGAGATGTGTGTTCTCATTGGTTTTCTGTTTCAGTAGTGTTTCTTTTTTCTTTTTTTTTTTTTTTTTTTTTTTGCCTTTTTGAGACAGGGTCTCACTATGCCGTTCAGGCTGAGCTTCCTTGATCTCACTTTGTAGCCCAGGCTAGCCTGAAACTCAGACTCATTGTGATCCTCCTGCCTCAGCCTCCCGGTGCTGGGATTACAGGTGTGTGCCACCACACCTGCTGGAAAAGATCGTTTAAGGCTTGTGCATCTTGCCCAGCACTGAATTGGTTGTTACTTAAATGCATGTCTTGGTGTCACCAGAGGAGGCTGTGAGACAGGTAGAAGGTGCCCTTGCTGAGGGCAGGTCTCGAAGAGCAGCCGAAGGTTGCCCTTGGCTGTTCCATAATCTGGGACCTTAAGGAAGAAAAGAGTTGCATTTTCCTGATACAGAAATAATTGGGGATCACTCCTACCAGATTCCTGTATAAGCCTCACCCAGTTAACCACGATTGGACTATTACAGATGATTAATTTGCGATGTCATGATGGTTTTGCAACAATTGTGACATGCATTATGGATTTGAATGATACTGATACCCCTTTAATAAGTGTTAACACTGACTACTAAGCTGTCTGTCTGTTTGTTTGTTTGTTTGTTTGTTTGTTTTAAAAACAGGCTTTCCCCTTTGTGGCTTTGGCACTTTAAGGAGTTGGATATTTGCATAACCCTAAGGGGTCCTCTGGGGAGAGGAGCCTGGGTGGGTATGAGAGTCTGCAGCAGAAAAACAGAAGCAGCTCATGTGAGGTGTTTTAAAAGTTCACTTTAGAATCAGGCTGTGGGGAACCAAAGTGTTTTACTGTAAATCTTTAAAGTCGCCCAGTCTGGAGTTCTGCCAGGCATCCGTGCTGTCAGCTGTGCGGTGACTCCGTCCCTGCCGAGTGTCCAGGTGATGACCGTCACGTGGAGCCCAGCCTCAGCTTCCCTGAGTGGGTGGGTGCCCATTGCTCAAAGAGAGACAGACGGAGGACTTACAGATGTGTCTGTTTTGATGTCCTTCCTGCCTCAGCAGAGGAAATCTTGGGTTTTAGGAATAAGGTTTTTTGGACTGAACATTAATAGTAAATAGAACCATGTTACCCCGTTGCTTACTTGTACCCAGTTCTACTGTGTTTACTTTGCTGAAATCTTGACTGAGAGATTGGAGTCAATAAATGCGTGCTGTATTTTGCTGAGTCCTTGTCTCCTTGGTCTGCTGGGCACACGGTGGCAGGGTGGTGGGGCAGGGGGGATGGGGGTGGCACTGGCAGTGGCGGTGGCGAGCAGCAGGGTGGCGAGTGCCCAGGGTGGGGAAGTTGGTGGCCACCTCCGGCCTCGGCCCCTTGAGCATTTCCAGCCTGCTGTGCAGTTAAAAACCGAGAGGCCACAGGCTCCCTGCCGCCTTCCCTCTCTGTCCGGCCTGTGGTTTCTTGCTGTCTTTACTCTCGGAGCAGGAGTTTTGGAGGGGACAGGCTGTGCGATGTGGAAAGCTTTCTGGCGCCCTGCGTTGCTGTTTCAGGGTGCCGGCTGCGTGCCTACTTTGATTCCTAATTTAGGGGCTTCAGCATCGCAGCTTTTTCCTGCCCAGGCGCCCCGTCCTGCGTCTGGAAGGAGTCCCTTGCCTAGTCACCACCCCTCCCCATGGGGACCGAGGTGTGCTGGCACTGCACTGGAGGGGGCACGGGAGGGGGCGCCTGCCCCAGTGCTGGCCTGCTGACCATATCCCACGCCAGGGCTGCCTCTGGGTGAGGCCTGTACACCACACGGGGTGCAAGTGACGCGGTGGGGCCGCGCTCGCCCTGCAGTGCTGTTAGCCACCGAATGTTGTCTTCCTGAAAAACCAAAACAACAAGGAGGCTTCCTCTGGCCAGAGCTCTGGGCTCCGTGTCTGCTGTCTCCACGGCCTTCAGCGCGCGCTCCAGAAGGCGGCTACAGGTGACGAAGCTGTGTCCTATTGTGTAATGCTTTCCCCAGCCGAAGGCCATGAATTCAGGTACCTTGCACCCTCCACTGCAGGAACCTGGGTCACATCGCCCACCTCGAGATGACACAAACCCACCCTGGCCTCTTACTGTGGCCGACATCCTGTCCTCCAGGAAACGCTGCCTGGCCGCTGGCCACCCACCCCGCCCAGGCTGGCTCAGCTCAGGAAGCTCCTGGCGGGCGCCCTCCGCGTCCCCAGAGCTGGGAACAGCACCCCTCCTAAGCCTCACACACTCGTGTGCTGCCATCGAGGCTTTGGGTGTGTGACACTGTGTGGCCTGCCGGCCTGCTGAGTGCCCAGCAGGCCACCTGCATTTGTTGCACTCCTTGCTGGACGGCAGAGCTTAGGTGGCCTGCAAAGCCACCCGCGGGCTGCTCTCCCTCCCTCTGCCACCTTCTCCTCCCTCCGGGAGCCAGCACCTCCCCCGCAATCTGGAAACTCCTGGGCCTGACTCGTGACCCGGCACAAGGTGAAGGGCGCTGTGCCCTTGGGTGCCTTCACTGGTGTTGAGTGCTTTCTCACCTCCGGGCACAGCAAGGTGTTTGGGGTACAATGCACAGCACCTGTGGGCTCTTCACATCACCCCACAGGGTGGCCCACATGTCCCATTAAAAAAGTTAAGTCAGCATTAACTTTTTTTTTTTCTTCCCAAATCCATTTTATTTCAAGGAGAAAAAGAAAAAGAAGAAAAAAACAACTTAAACAAAATTTCAAAACACATCACTCAGGGCACCAGTGGTACATACACTGTGCACTGTCACCCCCAAATCATTCACCCAGAGCACAGGGCATCTGCATTCAACTGTCTGAACAACACCAGCGCAAACCTTTCTCTGCAGTGAGCTCAGAGAAATCAGAAGTATAACTGTCTTAGCTATTTTTATATACATATACACATGTTGCTTCTTTCAGCTTCTCACACTAGTGAGACAGTACGATGTTTACACAGGCATGTGTGGTTTATTTCACTGAGTATGGTCTCAAGTTGCATCCATTTACCTATACATGCCTTCAATTTATCCTTCTTTATGGCTGAGTAGTACTCCATTGTATACAAATACATCTTTTTTATCCATTCCTCAGTTGATGGGCATTTAGGTTATTTCCAAAATCTGGCTATTACAAATTGTGCTGTTATAAACATGAGTGAATATCTATCACTGTGGTATGATGTTTTTAATTCTTTTGGGAAAATACCCAGAAGGGGTAGCTGTGTTGAATGGGACCTCTAGTCCTAGTTTTCTGAAGAATCTCCACACTGATTTCCACAGTGGTTGCACCAGGCTGCATTCCCACCAACAGTGAAGGATATCTCTTTCCCCACAGCCCCACCAGTGTTTGTTATTTCTTGATGATTGATTTCCTGATGATAGCCATTCTTTCCAGGGTGAGTGTTGTTTTAATTTGCATCTCTCAAATGACCAGTGATGTTAAACATTTTTTCACATATTTATTTGCTGTCAGCGTTAGTTTTAATCATTTTATCTATGATGTTTCCTGCCAGTTTCTCCATTGTTTTGTGAGGTGCCAGGAATCAAACTCTCCTGAGCTAATTCCCAGCCCTTTTTCATTTCATTTTGAAATAAGTCTTGCTGAGTTGCCCAGGCTGGCCTCAAATTCACAACCCTCTTGCCTCAGCCTCCTGAGTAGCTAGGATCACAAGCACCAGCCTTCCACACTGCCAGTTTCACCAGATCAGCTCAGGCATCTGTTGATGTTTTCCTCCTGATATTTTTCAATTGTTATTTCCCAAGTGCAGACTTCTTCATCGCACTGTCTCTTCATCTGTTTGTGGGCTTTCTGCCCACCAGCGGATGGTGGCACATGCATAATAATACCAGCACTTCCACAGCTGAGACAGGAGGATTGCACGTTCAACCCCACCCAGGCTGCTTCCTTCTGATTGAACCTCTGTAAAGCAACTAAATGAGGACAGGTGGCAATGGCGAATTCTGTCTTCCATCCATGGAAACGAATGTTTGCCACCCGAAGTGCCAAGGCTGAGGTGGACAGTAGCAGTAGGGTGTGATGAGCTGCAGATGCTGGCTGCAAGTCTCACAGAAACCATGGCACAGGGATAGCACATAAGCCAACAAAAGAGGTTGGTGCCTGGGCAACTGACCCGTCACTGAGACACAGTACTCAATAGTACAGCTTTATTTGGGCTGATAGTTTGTAGAGGCTCCAGTCCAGGCTGCACAGCAGAGGGGCCTGGTCAAGAGAGCTGCTTCCAGCATGGCAGCCAGAGCAGAAGGAGATGAAGACAGGAGGGAAAGGAAGCAGAGGGAGATCAAGGAAGGAAAATGGAGAGGAAGAAGAGAGATCAAGTGAGTAGGAGGGAGAGGAAGCAGAGAGAGATCAAGGGAGGAGGAGGGAGAGGGAGCAGAGAGAGATCAAGGGAGGAGGAGGGAGAGGAAGCAGAGGGAGATCAAGGGAGGAGGAGGGAGAGGGAGCAGAGAGAGAGATCAAGGGAGGAGGAGGGAGGCAGCAGAGAGAGATCAAGGGAGGAGGAGGGAGAGGGAGCAGAGAGAGATCAAGGGAGGAGGAGGGAGAGACAGCAGAGAGAGATCAAGGGAGGAGGAGGGAGGGGAAGCAGAGGGAGATCAAGGGAGGAGGATGAGAGGAAGAAGAGAGATCAAGTGAGTAGGAGGGAGAGGAAGCAGAGAGAGAGATCAAGGGAGGAGGAGGGAGAGGGAGCAGAGGGAGATCAAGGGAGGAGCAAGGAGATGAACTTTTCCAGGCTATGCCCCCAGTGTTCATCCCTTCTGACCAGACTTCAGCCAGCGTGGCATTCAGCTATAAGCCCATCAGTGGACTAACTCACTAATAATCCACTCATGAATGTCACACTCCTGTGATTCAGACACCTCCCAAAACTCCACCTATGAGTGCTTGAGGCTTTGGGGTCATCTAGGTATAAACTGTAACATTATGGAATCATTAAAAATATTCAACTAATCTGAAAGAAGAAAGAAAAAGATGAAACAGAGAACAAAGGATAAATGAGACACAAGGAATTATTATAAGCAATGCATAAACTCCAGGGATTGTTCCCCAATCTGCTGTGCCCCAGTAGCACCTTTACAGCTCCCAGAAAGGGCAGTTTCCTCGGTGCTGGAGAGTGAGGCATCTCCAAGCGCTGCAGAGTGAGCCTCCTCCCTGCTTCTCTTCACTCCATACCAAAGCACCTCAGCCACTGACTAACTCCATCCCCACTGGCTTCCTCTACCCTTTTCCATTTCCCGTCCACCACTGTGTTTGGCTGCCTGATGTTCAGTGTATTAAAATCATCCTTCAGGAGCCAGGCATGGTGCCACACACCTACATTGCCAGCACTTGGAAGGCTGAGGCAGGAGGATTGCTGTGAGCTCAGCACCAGCCTGGGCTATGTAGCAAGACACTGTCCCAAAAATAAATAAATCTTAAATATCATATTGTTTCCCTAGTGTAAAAAACTGAAAGAGTAAATAAGATCCAAAATGTACAATAGATATTGTGAGACAGAAAGGGAAAGAACAACTGGGATAGGGGAAAGGAGAAAAGAAGGGAAAAGATTTTATTTACATATGTATGCATATGTATGTATATATGTACATATATACAAGATAGAAAGCTATACTACTAATCTGTCAGTTCATCAAAAAGTACAGTTTGTGCTTTCATTGTTTGATTGTCTGATCATTTTTGTGCCTATATCTTGTAATCTGAACAACTACTTTGAAGCTCACAGGCACACTATTAACCAGTGTTAATCTCCCATCATTTTGTTTTGAAATTCTGTGTCATCATTTTTATTCCTTTTTTTTATTTTAAAGTAAAAAAAATAAATCTTTCCTTCATATATTTGTCTGAAGTTTGGCTGTTCCTTGTGTAGCAGAAAATGTCCCCTCCCCCAGGCCGTGCACTTTGGCTTCTTAGTTACCCCCGTAACAGTTTCTGTTACAATGCTTGTTACTTCTATTTAACAACTGGTCGCTGTGATGCAGATAGTAAGAACCAAACACATCCAAGTACTCTGCTTCTGTACTTCCTGCTTGCAAATGCCACATAAGCCCTAGAGCACCCAAGCTGAGGGCCTGACATTTTTTTCTTACAGTCAGTGCCTGACAACATAAGTAAATCTGCCTCCAAATCCTGGGTGTCATTTTGGTGCTTCAGTTTGCTTGTAGCACTTGTAGGCTGGGAGAGCCAGGCTCCGTCCCTCCCTCTGGCTAGTGGAGGAACTGAAGCTGGTGGTGCTGTGATGCCACCACTCACCTGACACAGGGCCCAAAGATCAGCCCTGTTTGGAGTACGCAGGCAGGGAGAAGCCTCTGGTGCCACCCATGGCACAGATTTCATAAGCAACAGCAGGTCCCTGCCTGCCTTCCCACTTGTGGCCCGGGCTTCCGTGACCTTCCTGTGTGGAGGACAGGCCTCACAGGAGGGAGGCTCCCTGGCCAGGGAGAGACACCCCTGGCGTCCTTGTGGAGTGGTGACGGAGGGACAAGTGATCGTTTTCCCCTCGTGTGACAAGCACCTTTGCAAGTCAGGAGGCGAGCTCAGCCTGCACCTGTGAGGTGGCCAGCTGGGGCATGGGGAGCAGAGGCCATGTTCTGGGCCCCCTGGGAGGACAGGAGAGGGCTCCACCCAGTGCACACTGGGTCCCCAGGCTACTTCCCACAGCTTATCAAGCGCTGATGTTTACCAAATCAAAGACCAAGGAGAGAGTATTGAACACTGGGGGTAGTTAGATGTTATTTTTGTCCAATTTCTTGGGAAAGTGAAAGAATATAAAGTACAAAAGAGCCTACCAGCCCTTCCTTTTAAAATAAAATAAGACAGGCGTGGTGACACACACCTGTGATTCCAGCACTAAGGAGACTGAGGCAGGGGAGTCACCTCGAGTTTGAAGTCTCAAATAAATGAATAGATAAATAAATAAGTGAGTGAGTGAGTGCTTGAGGTGACGGCACCAAGGGCTGTCATGTGGCGGAGGGAGCCCGCCTTCTTCCCGTCCCTCCGCCCACACTGCTGTGGAGCACCCAGCTGGAATGTTCCCCGACTCGCTGGCGGAGGGATGGATGTGTCTCTGGCAATCACCAAGGTGAGGCTGGGGACAGAGGACAGTGGGCAGAGTTACCAGGGCTCAGAAACACACTCCTGATTTACACAGTTTAGAAATTTGATTCTTTGGAAAAGTCCTGTTTCCAGTGCAGGGCTGAGAGCTGGGGCTAGACTCCTGTGCTGTCCCCAGTGAGTTCTGTGTGTCATTTTTTAAATAAAGTAAAGGCAGTGTCACTGTATAACTCTTGTGAGCTCCAGGCACTTTGGGCAGGACCCTTAAATTTCATACTAAGGTAGGTATGGCTCATGCCTATGATCCCAACCCTGTGGGAGGCTGAGGCAGGTGGATCAAAGGTTTGAGTCCAGTCTAAGCAATTTAGCAAATGAGTGAGACCTTGTCTCCAAACAGAAAATAAAAAATGAACTAGGCAGGTAGCTCATTTCAGAGGCCCAGGGGTCAAACTCCAGTATCACAAAAAAGAGTGTATTAAAAGTATATTTTACAACCACGTTGATATAAAGACAATTATAATCTAGGCTGGATTAAAGATGCGGAAAAGAATCTTTCATCCTAAAAAGTCATTTTTTCTTTCTGATTTTAAGATGAATTAAAATGTTTATGTGGTCACTAAAGCAGGAAGGTTTCTGATTCCCAGCCAGGGGTGAGTTGGGCCACTAAAGGATGGAAACCAGATTGGTCACTGTGGATCCTCACTGGGAGAAACTGTCCGACCCGCAGTGACATGCATGGAGAAAGCTTCTGAAAGATGCTGGGAGTTTGTTGAGTGAATGTCAGAAAGAAAACCCACAATGCATTCTGTTTATGATATTAGTAAAGCATTTAAACCCACAGTGACACTGGAAGGTGCTGGTGTCTCCACCGCTCAGTACTGGGGCACCTCCTTGCTAGGACACAGTGAGGAGAGCCTTGGTCATGTGTCCCCTTCCTCCATCTGTCACGTTGGGTCTGGGTCTGCTGCAGGGGGATAATGTTATGTCCTCTCTAGACCTGCACGTGCTCTGAGATGGAGAAACTGGGACAGGAAGCCAGGGACACCTGGGAGGCTGAGGCAGGGTGAGGCCCGGTCCATCTGGCACAGCCCAGGGCAGAGCTAGCCAGGGCTACCTGGTGGGTCAGGAGCCCTCCAGGTGGGCCCTCAAGTGTAAGCCAGGAGCCAAGCATGGGGCAGGCCGGCCGGATGAGCCAGCACAGGCAGCCTCCCGCTCAGGCCTGGTTGCCGGGTAGAGGGGCGGCGAGCTCAGCTGCGGTCACAGGCCCCGGTGAGCAGTGAGTTCAAAGTGCTGCCCCCAAGCCGCAGCCCTGGGGGGAACCAGACTCCAAACAGTGCTTGATCACCTGCCAGCTCTCCCCGTCCTGCGCCACACCTTGGGCCGGCACCCGCTTCTCCACAGAGGCTTTAAAGTCACATGGAGGATGATCAAGTTTGCAGATAAAATACGAACGGGAGAATGTCAGGATCTCGGGGCCTAAACAGAAAGAAAATGGCCTGGTTAGTCTTGGCTACTTTTCTCTCGTTGCTGGGACAAAATACTCGATACCTAAAATGAAGGGGGAAAAGTTTCTTTAGCTCACAGTTTGTGGAGGTTTCAGTCTATAATCAGCTGGTTCCAAGGCAGGGTGGTGGAGCACAGGGACAACAGTTCACGGTGGCAGAAGACAGCAAGAGCAGCCAGAGCGGGAAGGGCAGGGTGATAAGCCTCTCCTCCTCCCTTACATGGTAGGTATCGTGATCCAAACACTGTAATCCTTTTCCAGTCACTATCCGGAAGGTTATATTCCTAATCCCATTAAAACCTTATTGGAATCCCGGCAAGTTCATCCCGACGACCACCTCCTGCGCAACTCATGGTGACGGTAGAGACGCTGAGATTTATTCGAAGCTGTGGGCAGCCGAGGGGTCCTGCATCCGATCCAAGGGAGGATGTGTGGACAGAGGCCCTGAGCCGAGGCCTCTCCCAGGATCCACTATCCCGTGAAGCAGGGGTGGCTCAGGGGCGAGTGACAGTGAGGACAGCGGGAACTGCTGAGCAGGCCGCGACGAGCCGGCCGGGCGGAGAGTGGGCATCTCTGCAAGTGCAGGGAGAGAGACGTGCGGAAGGGCCAGGCCGCACAGCGTGCCGGGCGGCACGGGAATGGACTTGGGGCGCTGCTGGTTCCGCTTCTGACGTGTAAACTTTTGCACCCCGCGAGGCCATGGCCTCTTGTTTCGAGGCTGGTGCCCGGCTGACACCCCTGGAGTTTCCTGGCTCTGCCATCTGGCTGCGCTCAGCAGCTTCACAGGGAACCCGATGCGAGGAAGCAGGAACTTGTCCCTTGGCCCTAAAGATCACAATCAGCACCTCTGCTGGCCTTGTTTGCGTCGCTTAGAGCCCACGAAGGGAGGAGGAGACGGCGCAGCCAGCTCTGTGCGCATCGCGCATCGGTGCAAGGAGACAGGGCCTGGTTTAAATAACTCGGCAGTAATAGTTCTGGGTTGAAGGGCAGCCGACCACTTGGCCTTCCCCAGGGCAGGAGCAGCGCTGACCCACCGCCCTGCCCTCCTCTTGCATAACCTCAGGCCACTTAAACTTCTGAACTTCTCAAGTTGGCACAATGTATTAACCGTTACAGGCCAGGAGAGCTTTGGCAGAAGGGGAGGAAACAGGAGGTGCGAACCACTCTGGGTGGAGAGTGGGGCCGTTTAGTTGATACCCCAAATCCGCCCGTCCCTCGGGGTCAGAAGTGAGCTGTGCCCTGGCTGAGGGCAGGCAGGCTGGCTGGAATGCACGGGAGCTGGGGTGGAGGAGAACAGGGGTGCACTCTGCCTGATGGGGCCCAGATGCTGAACATGAAAACAGACAGAGGAGTGACAACGACTTAAACAAAAAATGGAGATAAGATGCCAGGCGTGGTGGTGCATGCCTGTAATCCCAGACCGAGTGAGGGAGGCTGAGTCAGGAGGCTCCCAAGTCCATGTCCCACCAGGGCACTTAGTGACTTAGGAAGCAATTAAAAAATTGGAAAAGGGCTGGGGATTTGGTTCCCCAGTGCACAGCATTGCCAGAAAAGAGACCCGTGAAGATAAAAATCGCTTCGCACTTGCCTTTGAAGCGCACGGTCATGGTGGCGTCCTCTGAGCCCTGGGCCTTGAGGCCCAAGTGGATGTTGATACCCAGAGTCTAGCTGGCCCCTGCCATGACCCCCGGGCTTGGGGCGAGGTGCTCGAGAGCCATAGGCCCCTGACCCTCCTGGGCGGGCGCCTGGCACCCCAAGCTTGGCTTCTCATAAGGGCCGGATGCATTCGCCTAGAGCAGAGAGTGACGGAGAACTGCACCCCTGAACCCACTTACCAATCACAGAGCCGGCACCGCAGTAAGTCGGGAACGCGGAGGTGTTAGGTTAGGAAAAGCAGCCATCAGCGGTGCTCAGCCCCTGGGTGGAGAGGGTCTGCGTGTCCCTGCGCTGTCTACAGGCTGCCTCTGGGTGTCCAAGGTTCTTCATCAAACTGAAAGGAAGTCAAAACGATGAAACCCAAGGACTGAGGGTGACACAGCGGGGCGCAGGGACATGTGGGAGCCAGCTGGGGGTCGCCTAAGGGAGATGCCGGGTGTGTAGACCCCCCCACCCCCGGCATGCAGGAGACACTCCCAGCTCCCAGCCCTGCACCGGGAGGCCTCCAGCACCTCCCCACACCACCCAGGCAGGGCAGCACTCACAGCAAGGGCCAGGCTTCACCCCAAGCCGCCGCTGGGGGATATGAGCTGCTCCCTGAAAACAAGCAGATCGGTCACCTTTTAAAAGGTATGGCCAGGTTGGGGATTTAGCTCATCAGCTCAAGCCCTTGCCTGGTAAGTACAAGGTCGTGAGTTCGATCCCCAGTACCAACCAACCAATCAATCAGTCAATCAATCGTACGTCCACGGAGGACTCATTGCAGCACATCCCCCAGAATCCTCCCCTTGCTTCCAGACTCTTCTGTCCTCCCGCTGCTTTCTGAAGCAGCCTCCAGCCCTCCCTCAGAGCCTGGGGCTGCCGGGGACGCTGGGCTCCAATAAGAGGGACCTCGGGGTGTACGCCTACCCTTCAGGGCTGGCCCTGGACTGGGCTTGGAGAGAGGCCAGGGCAGAGCAGGGTCCTCCCCGCAGGACACAGTCACCTTCCATCACCTGGGCTCCCACGACCTAGAGGAAGAGAGGGGCAGCCACTCCCCTCCCGGCCACTTCCTTCCCGAGTTCCTGCCTTTGGCTCCCAGGAGCCCCACGGAGGGGACGGGAGGAGTGGCCGGGGTGGCAGGCGGCCGATGTCCTGCAGGCAGGGACTCTTGTGCTGCAGGGCTCGACCTTACCCTGCCCCAGTCTGGACGGGACCCGGGAATGACGTCTCTGGCAGCACATGGGCTCTGGTGCCCGAGGGACAGTCACGCCCCCCTCACTGAGCCAGGGGAACTGGGAAACCGAGGAGCTGCCTGACCTGAGACTGTGCGCCCTGAGACCCCTGATCCTCTGCTCCCTGACTGCGCTGGGGCTGGGAGAGCTTCTGTGGCCACCTGGACCCCAGGCGAGGAAGGGCCTCCCTCTGCGGGTGACCATCCTGCCTCCCGCTCGCCTGATGGAAAATGCAGGACAACAAATGCGCTCGTGTTCCTGGCCCAGCCAAATTCCTCACTGCATCTCATCAGAGTATCCAGAGTCAGGGCACAAGTGCCATCGTTTTATAATTAGCATGTTCATTATTTGAGGCTAAGTGGCTCCTTGGTTGTTTTATATTTTTATCTATCAATTTATTATGTGGGTTTTTGAAGTAAGGTCTTGCTATGTAGCCCAGGCTGACCTGGAACTCAGTGATCCTTCTGCCTCAGCTTCCTGAGTGCTGGGATTACAGGTGTGTACCACTGTGGTAGGTCCTTGGTTGTTTTAAAAAGCCCTTTTGTTGATGTCTGTGGTCCTGGGCTTGTGACCCAGGGCCTTTCCTGTGCTGCTAGACACTGAGTTATACGTCCAGCGCTCGTTAGACTTCATTCTGAGACAAGATCTCATTATACTGTTCAGACTGGGTCTGGAACTTGCAACCACCCTGCCTCAGCTGCCCAAGGAACTGGGATTACAAGGGTATACCGCCAAGCTTGGCTGAAAAAGTCTTTAACTGGTAAAGACACTGAATCTCCCTTCCACTTTGCTGCTTCTATTCATGTGCCCAACAATACTTAAAACAAAACAAAACAAAACAAAACAAAAACAGTGCGAAGGGATGTTTAGAGTTGGAACACAGGGTAAGTGTTTGTTCATGGGGAAGAGAGATACTTTTCCCATGTTCTCTTTGGGACTGGCCTGGCCCCTGCAGCCTGCTGTACTTGGCTCTTCTCTAGCCCAGCCCACATCTGGGTCCCACGGAAGGACCAAAAGCCAGTTGTGCTGGCACTGCCTGTAATCCCAGCACTCAGCAGGCTGAGGCAGGAGGACCGATGCAAATACAAGGTCAGCCGGGGCTGCAAAGGGAGTTCAAGGCCAGCCTAAAACCACACAGGCAGGCCCTGGCTCACCAAGACGAAGGTGGGGAGGAGCCAAGCAGTGTCACTCCAGGTGGCCCTGGGAAAAGCCATGTCACTGAGCTGCAGAAGCAGCTCAGCTCTGCTAGGCTGAGGCAGCTCCTTCTCCATGCCAGGGACTCCTCCCTGGAAGTCTCCTTGGCCAGCCGCACCCGAGCCTCTTCCTGCAGGCCCCCCAGGGCCAAGGCATGGGCTCCCCCACTCTGGCCTGGGGTACCCTCCCTGCACCGCCCGAGTCCCCACCGACTGTGCTAGTTGGACGCCCAGGCTTGCTGTCCCAGTCTCCGGGGCCTCGGGCTCTGCAGCTGTCACCAGGGCAGCACCCAAGGGCACATCCTGGCTATGGCTCTTGCTTAGGGGGACAGAAGATGGCCCGGAGGCCTCAGTGGACAGGGACACTGCTCCCTGGTCACTGATGGCTCCGCTCAGCCATCTGTGAATGACCTTCTTTCCCTGCTGGGGTCTGAGTGTCCCCAACTTAGAATGCAGAGGCCCCCTGGCTCCCCAGGCCATTGTACCATGGTCCTGAGGTGTGGAGGGCCCTCACGGCCAGCTTCAAACAGTTTTTTTTTTTTTTTTGTCTTTTTGAGACAGGGTCTCGCTGTGCAGTTCGGGCTGGCCTTGAGCTCACTTTGTAGCCCAGGCTGGTGTCGAACTCGCAACGATCCTCCTGCCTCAGCCTCCGGAGTGCCGGGATTACAGGTGTGAGCCACCACACCCGGCCTCGAACTCTTTTAGAATGTGCTTGCCTCTGCCTTCATAGCAGGAGCCAGGAGCCTGGGCTTCCGGGTGACATGCCCAGGTCTGACCCCCGGGCCGCTAAGGTGTGCGGCTCCTGCGAGCTCCTCTGCTGTACCCCTCGGCCTGGGCAGCTCCTTTTGAGCAGGGCGTAACGTCGTCCTCCCAGGGCCTGGGAGGAAGTGGAAGCAGGTGCAGGCGCACTGTCCAGTCTGCTCAGAGGGTGCAGCCCGGTCCTTCCTGGAAGCCCGAAGGTGCCTCGCCATGGCTGGGGTCTTGGGGAGTCATGTGGTGAATTCCCTAGGGCCAAAGCGGCCTGCATGGGCTCCAGGCTGTGCCGCTGACCATGGCTGAACTCTGAGTCACTGGCTCCCTGCAAGGCCTCCCTGGCAGGACAGGAAACAGGCCAGAGGCCTTGTAGTCAGGCACTGGAGCAGAGGAGACTGGGGCAGATGTCTTCAGGGCTGCTGGGCTGCCTCCCCCATCACACGCAGCCTGGGGCACTGCGCCAAGACTGGAAAGAGCTCTCCTGATGTCAGAGCCCACCCCGACTCAGCATCCCGAGAGGCCTGAGAAATGACCATCGCAGCTCCGGCTCCAGGCTAGGCATGCTGGGGCGCACCTTGATAATCAAGCAACAGTGCAACAGCAGGCTGGATGCGGTGGCACACGCCTGTAATCTCAGCACTTAGGAAGCTGAAGCAGGAAGATCACCCAGAGTTTGAGGCCAGCCTGGGCTACACAGTGAGTTCAAGGCTAGCCTGAACCACACAGCAAGATCTTGCCTCAAAAATCAAACAAATTAAAAAATGCTAATAACAATGTGACCCCCTTCTGTATGAAGAGGAAACTCTGGCTGTGTTAGAGGCACCATATACTCCCCAACCCCCACCGTTCCTTTCTCCTAGAAAGATAGTCCGAGTGGAAATGGAACAAAAGTCCCAGTTGTTTTTAAAAACCAAAACTAACTGGCTCCACAGTGATGAATAAGATCACTTTGTTTATAGACATGAAACACATGGTCCTGGACATGTTTATTAATTACTGAGAAGCCATTATCCCAGGTCCTGGAGGCTGCAGGGAGGGGGCAGAGATACTTTCCACCTGGGTGAAACTGCCCGAGGCCGGGGGACTCAGCAGACGGTGCCCAGCCAGCAGCTCCAGCCAGCATGGGACCGTTTTAGGCACTTATTTGTAGATTATTTATTAATTGATGGCTTGATTGTGTGCTAGGTACCCTTTGCACTAAGCTACATCTCCAGCCCTTTCTAGTCTTATTTTATTTTATTTTTTTATAAGATACCATCTGTCTAAATTGCCCAGGCTGGGTTGGAATTTGTGATCCTCCTGCCTCAGTCTCCCAGAATTCTGGGTTTACAGGTGTGCGCTACCACACCTGCTGCAAAAACGACTTAAAAAGAAGATAAAAACAGGGAATGATAAGCCTTTCCTTAGGGCGCAGGGGACAGTGACCACAAGGCGCACTGAAGGATCATTCAGGACTGAGTTTCTGCTGTCCCCCCTGTGCTGTGGGAGGCCAGGCCCGCTGCCACAGAGGCCAAGAGCCGGGTCTGCGGGCACAGCCCAGGCAGGTGCAGCCCGAGCCGCTCTTGTGTGGAAGGGACCAGGCCCTGGAGAGGGTAGGCACCAGGCGGGCACTGTCAGCAGGGGGACAGGGCTGAGCCCAGGGAGGGTTCCTGGGCCTGGAGCGGCACAGAAGGCCCCCGGAGGCCTGGGGTCAGCTTTCCTGGGCATCCTGGAAACCGCATCATTCCTTGTTTCCCTCCGTGGCTCCTGGAACGAACTGGGGCTCACCCTGTGGCCACCTGTTGACACTGTCTTTGTCAAAACGTCTGGAAGTGTGAGGGGTTCCAGGCCAGAGGTGGTTGTTAGTTTAGTTTGCGACAAGATTCTAAATATGCCCGTGGGTGAGCAGCCTGGGAGCTCCTCTCTGAAGGAACAGACCGGTCCTGCCGGTCACACAGGACGGCGCAGCGCGGCCAGCGCACTGTCAGGCTTGAGCACGCGCAGGAAGGGGCGGGGCGGGGCGGGGCGGGGCGGGGCAGAAGCGGCTGGGACTGCTGGGGACCCCGGCAGGAGTCGCGCTGCTCCGGGGCACGGGTCTGGCTGCCTTAGGGAACGAGGAGCCTCCCCAACCCTTTCCTCCGCTTCCACTGAGAATAACCAGCGGGAACCAGGGAGCAGAGCAGCGCCAGGAGCTGGTGGGCACTGGACACAAAGGCGCCGGAAGTCATCACAGGCTGGGGCGGGCGGGCCCTGCTCATCTGGGAGCCCCACGGGATTCCAACTCGCCCCAGCTGTCCCCAGGGCCCTGGCCAGGTGCCTCCTGCTCCTCCAGGCAAACAGGCTGCGGGGCCTGGGCCAGAACTCAGTGACAGGACCCCGGGGAGGAGGGGCTGGACACCCAGCCCGGGTTCAAGGTCAGATCCCAGGAACACAGCTCCGAGGGTGCCTGTGGCCTGCTGCCTCTCGGCTGAGCCCCGTGTACGCTGGGGGGGCCCTGCCTCCTGCACCTTCCAGGCGTCAGAAGACCGCGCCCACCCACGCCACGCAGCTACAGCCACACTCACTGCAAACGCACACGCCTGTCACACGCACAAAACCACACCCCACGCGCCACACCCAACACAGCACATGCAAACCACCACGCACACCGTGCCACGTGTGTCACACCCCCCGCGCCACACAACAAACACACCCACCCGGGGTCTCGCCCATCCCCTCCCAGAGCCCGGCAGTCCCCGGAGGTTGTGTCCCCTGGGGACCTGAGGGGCAGCGCTGGGTCTCTAGGGACTTTGGAGGACCCGCTCCAGCCGGCTCCCCGAGTGACGTGGGGGGCGGACACGGTGATCCCGGGAATCGCCTTTCCCTGTGCGTGGCTCACACATGTGCTCACACCCGTGCACACGCACGCGCGCTCAGTAGCCGCTGGATTGGCGCTGATGAACCGCGAAGTCCCCACCCGAGTCGCGCGCCGGGCTGTGGTCGCGGGAAGGGACGGGAACAGTCGCTCGCCCCGCGGAGGAGGAGGCGTGGGAGGGCCGGGGGCGAAAGCACGCGGGTGCGGCACGGGGCCTTTAAGGGGCGGGGGGTGGTCCCGCGGCGCCAGCCCCGCCCCCTAGAGGCCCCGCCCACCTGCGCGGCCCCGCCAATTGGCGCCGTCCTCTCTATGCCCCGCCCACTCGTCTGTGCCCCGCCCCTGCCCCGCCCCAGTGTGGCTCCGCCCCCGTGTGGCCCCGCCCCTGGCCGCCTCCTGGCCACTGCGGGCCGGCGGGAGGAAGCGGCTGCCGCCGCCCAGACGCGGTCCCTGCCCGCCGCGCTCCCGCCGTCGTCCGTCCGTCAGTCCGGCCGGCCGTGGCCGCGTCCGCCGGGGATGCGCCTGCAGCATGGCCGCGCTGGGCTGGTGGCTGGGCGCGGCGCAGTGGCTCGCGCTGGTGTCGCTCTTCGTGGCCGCGCTGGCCACCGTGGGCCTGTACCTGGCGCAGTGCGCGCGGGCCGGGGCGCGACCCCCGCGGGGCCGCCGGGCGGGGCCGCCGGACGCGCTGCTGTCGTGGATGCTGACGCTGGACGGCTGGCGCGCGCAGTGGTGGGCCGCCTGGGTGGCCGCGCTGAACGCCGAGGCCGCGCGGACACGGGTGAGTGTGGACCCGGGCGGGGGCGGGACACGAAGTTAGGCGGACCCCACCCCTGCACGGAAGCACTGCTGCCCGGCTGGCCCCTGCCCTTCCCTGGCCCTGGCCCGGAGCCAACCCGACCCTGGCCGCTCTTCCCAGAGCCCCAGGTGGACCTCAGTGTCCAGTTGGACACCTACAGCTCTGGCCCTCACAGATGAGTATCTGACCCCGATGCGCTTGCATCTCTAATCCAGCGGAACTTTGCCAGGAATTTATTTCCAGGGCTCACATTTCTGGACCCATGAATGACCCAGCGCTCCTCTGTGGCTGGCGGCTGGCAGGACCTCGCGGTGGGCACTCTCAGGCCTGTCCCCCGAGTCAGCGCTGCTCCTCACGCTCAGGTGTCTGACCTCCGGGCCGCGTGGGTCACACACCCCTCCCTGGTGGCAGCCAGATGTGACCTGGGTTGTCTCTGGGATCAGACTCGGGAACTTATTACTCAACTGGGCCATTCAAGCTCCTGTGGTTGTTTTCATCATTAATTACTTGGTGACTTATTTTTTCTTTTAAAGCATCCTAGCTTAATGACAATCTCCCAGCAGCGTCTGCTAGGGGGAGGTGTGTCAGGAAGGACTTAGGAGCCAGTGGGCTCAGGAAGCCCCGCCCCGTGCTGCTGGCCTCCCCTTCTTTTCAGGGTAGTGTGTGTGTGTGTGTGTGTGTGTGTGTGTGCCTGCTTGTGCAACCCTTGGATAAGCCCATGGCTGCTGGCCTTGGGAACATTGAACAATGCTGTGTGTGGACCCAGCAACCTTCAAAATCTTCCAGGCAGCCTGAGCCTGGCCTTGGTCCTGTTGCCTGGGCACCCACGGCTGTGAGATGAGAGAACCCAAACTCCGACTATAAATTAGTGTGGATCCGACAGCTCGAGTTCATGTTCCGAGCCCTTGGAAAAAGTAACTGTAGCCGCAGACGAAAGGAGGCAGAAAGGTCAGTGGATTTGTGTCTGTCCTGGCGCCTGGAATCCCGGCCCCAGCTGTGCACAGCTGGACGTCCACTCTGCGCCAGCTCCTGAGCTCCGAGCCCTCACCTGTGCACAGACACCCATGCGTTTCGCCGGAAGCTGCGGTGTGTAGCCTGGCTGAGCTGTGTCGCAGGTCCGGTCCCCATTCTCTGTGGGCTTTGAGTGGACGGGGGAGAAGCCACCTGCAGTACCCTGACCCAGGGCTCTGGGCTGAGTTTCGAGCCCGCAGGCAGCAGCCTCCCTTCTGCGACTTTGGAAGGGTCCGTTTCATTTCCGACCAGGTCTCCGCTGGCTTGAGAAGTCTGCTGCTGGCCCGAGACAGGAGGCTTCAGGTTTTTTGTGCCTGGAGAGCCCTCAGGGTAAGAGTCCTGCCCTGGTCTCTCGCTGCTGGTTTGGCCAGGCTGAGAATCTCAGGGAATTTGAGGGCTTGGGAGGAAAACCTTTCACTTGATCATTCGCATCTTTGCAGAGCTGAGCTTTTGTGTTGAGGGAGGGGAAGGAGATTTGGGCTGAGTGTGTTTCTCTGTCCTCTCTGTGCTAGCCTTGTATGCTAGTTTTTCCAGATTTCCTGAATGGAAGTAGGAGTATACACTGGGTTCAAGCTCAAAACAGCCTAGAGCCTCTCTTTTGGAGACAGGGTCTCCCTGTGTAGGTCAGGCTGGCCTTGAAATCACGACCCAGCCCATGCTGGCCTCTGATTCTCGGCAATCCTCCTGCCACAGCCTCCTAACTCTGGGATGACAGGTATGTGACACCACGCCCAGCCACTGTGACATTTTTGCATGAATCTGGGTCTGCTGTGTGGTGTGGCTTGGTGTGGCACTGCTCAGGAATGCTGCCTGATTTGAATCGAGTTGGAGGGTTTTGCAGGCAGACAGGATCTGGGTACTTCTGTGCCACCCTCCCCGCAGGCAGGCAGCACAGATGAGCAAGTGCCAGGGGGTGACCTGGGCCCGGCACCCACGTCTGTCATCCCCATCCAGCCCACTAATCCCTGCTTAGGGCTCACACTGCCGGCCTGCTCTTGGCCGGGGAGCCGCAGCTTAGTGGGCTCCCTGCCCCCTGCCTGTCCCGGTCCCCTGCCTGTGCTGGTGTCACTGGGCACTAGGCAGACAGGAGCCCTGGTAGAGAGACACTGAGGACAAGGTGGCCGTCCCTGTGTCTCCCGCGGAAGCTGCGATTTTCAAGCCAGGAGAGGCAGTGATACCGCCCAGTCTAGGCTTTACCCCAGCTTTGTCTGGGGCAGAAAGGAGCCCACACTTGTCTCTCCAAGCCCCCAAGACTTGCCCAGGTCAGCAGGGGCCCAGCTGGCCTCTTCCCGGCCTGTTCCTGCCCATTTGACCCCAAGCGTTTCCTGAACAAAGTCCAGAGAGAGGCGCTGAAGGGTTTGCTGCTACGTAGCCGGGCCCTCCACGGTGGCTCTCAGGTCTCCTGGGAGACCCTTCCTGAGGCCTGGCCAGCTCTGGGACCCAGCTGCCCTGCCACTTCCCGAGGCTGATGCCCTGCGGACCACACGTCAGTGGCAGCTCTGGTCCCAGAGCCAGGGTCCCGAGCTGCCCCCAGTGCTGAGGCTTGTCAGCTCATGCCCCTACCCAGCCCCCAGCCCGCAGAGGCTCTGCACCCCTGCACCCGGAGAGCCCCAAGGCTGCTGGCTGCTGTCTTCAGTCTTCCTGCCCACAGGGAATATTCTAAATGCAAATAATGCTGGGCATGGTGGCACACACCATCATCCCAGCATGCAGGGAGGTTGAGGCAGGAGGGTCACCCGAGTTCAAGGCCCCCTGGGCTCCATAGTGAGTTCAAAGCTGATGACCAGGGCTATCAGATGAGTTGTGTTCTTAGTGAGAAGAAGACGCTGTGTGGACCTAGGTGGGCGATCAGTAGTGCTGGCTCATTCACGGGTTTTGGCAACTTACAGACTCAAGTGTGGCCACTGGCTGTGAGTCTGTCCATCCCACACTGGCCTCTCTGTGGCGCTTACAAAACTCCAGGCTGCGCGGCTGACCAGCCACCATGGCCGTGGCAGTGAAAGTCCTCTGGGAGATGGTTCTGGCCCTCACAGGTGAGGCTGGGGGCTGTCCTCCCGTCGCCCCTGGAAGTGGTGTGGGCCTGGGGTCTGCTAACTCACCCCCACAGAGGCCCACTACCAGGGCCGCCCTTTCTGTGGCTCACACATTTGGCCTCTTTCTGGTACAGGACAGTCCCTGGCGTCATTCCTGATGTCCCTGGAGTGCCTATCTTTTTTCTTCTTATTTAACTTCTCTTCATCTTGGAGGTCCCTGCTCAGAGGTGTCAGATCCTCCTGTCCTCTAAGGGCCCTGCTCCGCCCAGCCCGCAGCTGTCCCCCAGAGCCCTCACGGAGCTGGACCTGCACACAGCCCCAGTAGGGCCTATCGTTGGGCCGATGCAGGGGACAAACAGCAGCCCTGAGTGTCCCGCCACCTGGACGCGGGGCTCCTGGTTGGGGACCAGCCCGGCCTGGGCAGAGCCAGCTGTCCACTGCTTTGTCTCTGACTTTGGAAGAATGAGCGTCAAGGGATCTGGCAGTGAGTTTGCAGAGTCAGCCTCCCGGCCTGCTCTCCACAAGGCAGGATTTCTGGAAAGGGCAGATGTGGGGTCACCATGGGTAGCATCCAGCGGCTTGGCCAGCTCCCCCTCCTGCAGGCCAGTGGCAGAGGTCGCTCAGGAGGAAGGGACGGCCTGCCTGAGTGAAGGAGGTGGGTGGGGCTAGCCTGCAACCCATGCCAGGGTTTGAGTTCCAGCCCTGCCCTTGGCTGGCTGTGTGATTTGAGGCAAGGTCTGACCTCCCTGCTCACCATCTGCAGTCTGGAATAACTTTGGGTCCGTTCCAGAAAATGACCTGCTCACACAGAGTGGAGGGGAGCTGCTTCTAGATTTGCAGAAAGAGTGGGAAGATAATTTAGAGGGTTTCCCTGTATTCTTCAGCCAGCCTTCCATAATGATGCAGCAGTTGGAATCAATACTCAGGAGGCTGAGGCAGGAGAATTGCCAAAAGTTCAAGGGCAGACTGGGCTACATAGTGAGACCTTGTCTCAAACAAAACCAAACAAACAAACAAAAAGAACCCAATCAAGAATTAGCACTGCTATAGTGTTACTGAAATCCATGGGGAGGATACACATTGTAACAGCACAAGCCCTTAACCCTGGGAGTGTTGCTGTAGTTGAGAGCAGTGGAGTTAGCACAGTAGCCCCAAGGGTTAACACTGTCACCACCCTCACTAACTAAAACTGAGAACTGCTGGGCAGCTCAGTCGCTGCCGGCCATGATTCCTCATGGTTTGCTTCTTTTCTGTAGCCTTGATGCTCCCAGGAGATGGTGTCCTTGTTTTGCTGAGTGTCCCTCCCTGTCCCGTGTTTATTGTCATCATTTTCTTCTTTTCTAAGCTCCACCCTAAGCACCAAATTTCTCTGCAGCATCTCCAGGGTTTGAACCCGGATGGCACGGCGGGTGGGGGCCCCACTCTGCCTCCCGAGGTTTCCACGCCTGCATGTGTGTACAGGCACCAGGTGCTGGGCGTCTTCAGGAGGCTGAGACAGTGCTCGCTCCGGGCCAGCAGGGCAGGGCATCTGTACATGGTACCCACCCGGCAGGGCCTGTGCTCGGTTCGGCACTGTCCTCGAAGCCAGGCGGGTCCACTCACAGACAGACCAGTGTCACCACCAAGCACTCAGCTGGTGGTGTCTCCCGAACCAGTCCCAGCCCCCCAGCCTGACCTTGTCCTCATGGGGTGTAGATTCACTGTCCCTGCTGCCTCCTGGGGATGAGGTGGGCATGCTGGGACAGGGTGGGGCTGGAGGTGGATTAGTCCATCTGCTCAGGCTCATGGTTGAGGTCTGCCTCTGCGCTGGGCACTCCTGGGGAGCAGGGGGGGACTCACCAGCCACCCGGCCCCGGTCGGAGCTGGACTCCACACTGGCAACGAGTCCAAGGCAGAAGGGGTGCTCCGGGCTGGGCCTTCCACCACGGTGAGCAGGGGCTAGAGCAGGCCTCAGCACTGGGGGGCCCTGGGGCCACTTGAAGAGGTCACGTATGAAAGGACAAGACTTGGTCACCTCTTCAGGCCCTCCTTGACTCCTCTAGGCAGCATTGGTCTTCGTGCCATGGGCCACGTTCATTTCATACCATGCCACATAGAAGTTGTTTAGTTGTAAGAACCAAAGGAAACCAGAGCTGACTTAACCATGGCGGGCTGTGGAGATCACTTAGGGCCAAAGCAAGAGGAAACTGGGATGCCAAGGGCAGGAACCGGGCAGCTCCGGAGGGCTGCGAGGCAGGACTCAAGGACCTGGCTACCTGGCTGGCTCCTTCCCAGCCCAGATTCTGTGGAGAGGCCACTGTGGGTTCCTGCCCGCCTCCTGCCCAGGCTGTGGGAGAGGAAAAGGGGCACCTGGAATGACAGGCACAGCCACTTCCTGTGATGGGCAGAGAACTGACACCAGACAGGGGAGACGGCTGGTGCTCCCCAGAGCCTCAGGGGTGCAGGACAGAGCCCACTCCAGAGGCTCCAGTCCCTCCCTTCTGCCATCACCCTCAATGCTGGGTGCTCCCCTTGCTGGTCTTTGTGTGGTCTTTGTGGTTGTTTTATTTTGTTTTGAAACAAGTCTCACTGTGTGGCCCAGGCTGGCCTTGAGCTCTTGGTGATCCTCCTGCCTCAGCCTCCCAGTGCTGGGGCTACAGGTGTGCACCACCACACCTGCCTTCCCTCGCTCCCTGGATTGTGCCACCTTGGGCTTTGCTCCTGGCCTTCTCTCCTTTCCCCCCCCCCCCCCCCCCCCCCCCCCCCCCCCCCCCCCCCC